>SSNR01000347.1:149494-187318 GCA_006937965.1 Callopanchax toddi
TAACGCCGTCTAACTTTTGGTTTCTAACGACGGATAAAAGAAAAATAAACTTTAAAACGTCTAAACTTGGTTGAGAAGAATGTAACGTGAAAATAAAAGAAAAGCTTAACGCCGAAAGTTTCTAAGACTACAGGTTTGGAGTCTGTTCTTCCGGGGAGGCCTCATGTCGCAGCTCTGCATCCTAGCTCCCTGGTGGGGGGAAGCAGGGCCAGCATGCAGGCGAGCTGGTGAGGTCATCAGGTCATCTAAGCAGAGAGCCGGAGAGGCGTAGGCCAGAGCAAGCAAGAGAGCTGAAGAAGCTAAGAAGAGGAGGCCAAGAGGAGAACAAGAGAGCTAGCAGTTAGCGCCTTCTGGTTTTAAAGAGGCAGGGGTGGAGTCGGGTTCAGCCAATGGTGTGGTTGACTCCACCTTCATCTGCATAAAGGGGAAGTACTTAGAAATGGCTTAAGGGGATTAATTTTTGATGAGAGGAATAAAGTTTCTAATCAATAAAAAAAACCTTTACCACTTTTCTCTCTGAGACGTGATAAGTTATTCAGAATCACCTTTTAGACTGTGTGCATCATGTTTATTCTAAGCATAGAAACACATTAAATCCCACATCAGATTAAACAGAGAAATCAGTTACTCTTAGCTTAAGAGTACATTAGACGAATAACATTTCTAGTTTCTTGACTAGATTAGATTTAAAAGAGAAAAACCACCCCTAGATATTTTGGATCATATTGATAAACAATATGAACAGTCTTCAAGGAAAATTAACCAAAGAACTTTTACCTAAGTAAATCAAACAGGGAAAAATCAAACTTTATCTTGTAAACACATTTTAAAAGTAAACCTGCGGATATTAACCTTTCTTTATATCAATTTGGATCACACTGAAGTATTATTTCATCTGAAGCCTGTGAGGGTGGAGAGAGGTTAGCACAGACATTTTTAAGGACAGGAGAGACAAAGGAATTCCTGGCTTTCCCCACTGTGTGAGAAAAGGTGGGGTGAGGGTCTTCTGGCTCCATCTCCTCTGTGGGTTATCGAAACTCCTTTGATCACCATCCTGAAAGTTTGTTATTTGAATAAGTATCACCAAGCTGTAAATTAGCATCAGCATTATCTTTACTGTCACAGAAAGATGAAAGGGGGTTCTTCGACACCAAGGCAGGAATTTATGACCTCCTGAGGGGGAATCTGTTTGAAAGAGGGTGTGAGCTGGGGGACAGAGTCAATTGTCACACACACATAATCCATTTCTTGATCTGGACCATATAAACTTAGAAATAACGTCTGTCCATTACAGGCAGGACGTGGGCCAATCAAGACTTAAACAAGACACATGACTCAGGTCTTAAAGTCGTAGTTCCCCTTACTGGAGGAAGTATTAAAAATTATATTTATTTATCTTTAGCAAAGTAGAAATAAGTACTAATACTGGATTAACCTTTTAGCAAAGTAACAATAATACTGAAGCTGGATCAAACATTCACAACGCTGTAAGAGAAAGTGCATTAATCATTTTTAAGAGAGTCCGGTGGATTCTTCCGACACGACCAAAACCTTGAAAGAATGTTGATTCAGGTTAAAACATAATAAAAGAGAGCAGAAATCTGCATGTGTGCATCGGTGACAATCTCAGTGATGTTCAGTTCCCCCAAAAGGCTGTTGAACGTTTGGATGAAGGCATGCTTCTCCATGATCACACTGTTGCGTTTGGTTTGTCTTTTGTTAACAGTGACGACTTTTATTATGTCCTTTGAGTCGTTTTCCATGGTGGTATAAGTGCAGTACTAGGCAGAGTGGCCTGTACATTTGTAAAAATGTGAAAAATATTTTTGCTTGCAGGAAATGTGTTAATACAAATAAAGGTTTTGATGAAACTAATGTTTACCTGAGAGTCCATCCTTCCATCAGCTGAAATACAAAAATTCAAGCATATGACATTAGCAACTACATCCATGGATATTTCATTTTATAGGTGTATACACATTTTTATTGTTAGACACACATCTGTGTAATTGAACAAAAGTTTTTCTGAAGTCTATAACAATACCTCTCCTGAACAACAATAAAAACATTAGCCCACTATTTTTTTTTTTTTACCCATAGGCTAATTTTGTCCTAATTCATTTTTTTTTTTGCAAAGTATTTTCTGCTGCAGTTTGGTACACTGCATTTCTATACTTACCTAGTGCAACTACACTTTCCTTGGCACGCAAGTTGCCAATGATGTGAGCTCTCTTCTCCCAAAACTCTTTTATAGAGTCCACAAGGTAATGGTTCTGCATTAGTCTCAATGTTTTTGCAGACACAAAGCCAATATTCATAAACGTAAAGAAGAGGGCAATCTTCGAAGTTATTGCCAGAGGAGAATATTTGTGGCGACCATGAAGTGTCCTCCTTGCATGGAGTACTTTAGGACGGACTGGCTGTTCCACTTCCACAGCCCATGAGTGCAAAACTAGAAAAGACAAGAACATTTTGATTAGTAGCAGGTGATTAACCAGTAAGTATTATTTGCTATTTGATCTGATGTCTATAAAAACTACAGCTCAATGTGTTGGCATTCTGGGTTTAGCAGAATTACTTTTTCAGGAACATCGGTCAACTAAATCCTGTCAGATTTTAAGCTCTTAATCAATTTTTTTATGCAACATCATAGATTTTTGACATCCTCTGTATATTAGGTGTATTACTTTATAGTTCATTCAAAGTCCAACATGACCAGTGAACTCAGTGTTCTGTATTTATTTTCATGAAGAGAACAAAAATAAAATTGAAAGACAACTCACCCACTTGATAAAGGTAGCACTTCCCCTTCGGCTGAGTTTGACCTGAAATGGTGGAGTGGCATCACATTCTGAACCCATCTTCTCGTCCCTATAAAAACATTTCTGGATGGGTAGCTGGAGGAAATTGACCAATCTTGCAATGCTACTGCTGAATGCAATACATGCTGGCTGTTCGATTAGGTGTTCTTCTACGGAGACCTTCTCTACACCGGGGAATGAGGGTACATCATTGGCTTCCTCCTCATATGGCTCAGGGTTGTCTGGTTCCTCATGTGTTTCATCATCTCGGAAGAATGTCAATCACACTATTGTCAAGCCCAACAATAGGTAGCGCATCAATTGCATGCTGTAAACCACCAGCAGGTCTGTGTGACAGGATAC
Organism: Callopanchax toddi; assembly: GCA_006937965.1. Taxonomy (NCBI): domain Eukaryota; kingdom Metazoa; phylum Chordata; class Actinopteri; order Cyprinodontiformes; family Nothobranchiidae; genus Callopanchax; species Callopanchax toddi. The sequence continues at coordinate 152,659 of SSNR01000347.1, forward strand.
AAAATTGTAAAGTATTTATGGTGCAAATGAGTTATTCATTATCATAAAATTAATCTATACATGCACAACCCCATCCTCTGCCACACACCCATCAGACAGATCTTAGGAAGTAGCACAAACATACCGTATCCAGATCGGTGACATTCACTGTCCGTAGGATTTGAACCATTTTCATCCAGTTAGATTCTGTAATAAAAACAAAACAAAATAAGTATCAAAAAATGGTTGTGTCAAGACATTAAAGATATATGTGTAAATCTGAATACTTTGCAACTCTGTTGAAGTTGTTTGCTTGTTCCTCATCAATTATGACAGCATCCAGTGCTATTTCCATGGATTTTAAACTACAGACAACTCAAATAAGTTAGGTATTTGTAACGTAATGACAATTACTGGTACTTGCCTCAACTCTTACTACTAATATTAAGAAATTTTGGAGCCAAATCCATCTCTCAATAATTCAATTAGCAAATAACACAAATCTGCCATGGACTGAAACATAAAAAAAAAAGATTGCACTACAAGACTCCTCACACATTTACCTTTCTTCCAAAGGATCTAGTTCTTGGTCATCAGCTATTTCCCCAACACCAGCCATTGGAGAATCTTCCCTGTCAAGTTCACAAGTGTTTATTGATGTGATGATGGTATTGGAGTTGTGAAACTATTGTGGCTATACAATGTGTTATATAATGAATATTTTTATATGACAAAATATTGGAATCTTTTGTCTAACAGAACAGATACTAACCCCTCAGACATTGGTTCATACGGAGCCCGTCTCCTGACATGGTGGAAAAATAAATAAATTGTGGCCATGAAGTAACTATAACGTGCGCACGAAATAGTAATTCGTTCCCACGAAATGTTAATTCGTGCGCACGTTAAACATATTTCGTTCCCACGAAATAATAATTTGTTCCCACGAAATAATAATTCGTGCGAACGTTAAACATATTTCGTTCCCACAAATTACTATTTGGGTCCGGGTCGCAGGAGCAGCCGGGCATCCCAGGCCATCCCCGGCCAAGTCCGCCAGCTCCTCAGCTGGGACGCCCAGGCGTTCCCCGGTCAACCTAGAGATGGAGATGTATTTCCTCCAGATTGTCCTGGGTCGACCCGGGGGTCTCCTGCTGGCAGGACGTGCCCAAAACATCTCCCGTTCATTGTTTTTAATTTTAAAAAAAGCTTTTCACGTTTGTTTACAACAAAGTCACGTCTGATCTGGGAATGTTTGTGTGTAAAATTGGTTCGTGTGTGATCCCACCACACACTGTAGGATCAGGACGGTCAGTGTCCGCGATTTTTAAAGGAAAATTTCTCGCCACGTGTGGTCTCTTATGATTTAAAATCGGCCGACAATTTGAAAATCATGCCATGTGAACCAGCCTTTACCAGTTCAACTCAGCAATAAAACAGTCAGATATTTAATCACATGGACTTTTTAGGTCCACTTCAGTTTGGATGCATGTGAATAAATGTGACTGATAACAATTCTTGTATGTGTGTCTAATCCAGTAATATTGTACTGAAACCGAACTTCCCCTCGAAGTAGGGCAGAGCGGTATGGCAAAAATACCGGTTTTACAGTATTTTTCGTTTTTTTTTTTTTTTTACACAGATGTTACTACCCACAATATGTTTTAATTATTTAATAATTACTGCACTAGATCGGCTTTAATAGTTCATTTTACTTTCATATGCAGAATAAGCTATCGGTTTTTTCATGTCCAGTCACAGGCAGGTAAATACATAACCCCTTCAAAGTATGTTTGTCAAAAAGAGAAGTAATTTAGAAAAAAAAAACTACCGTGGAACGTTACGGCGTTGATTATCTCGACCCACAGCTCACTTTTTATAAGCGTTCCCTTTAGTGAACACGTTCCTGATAATTATTATTCAAAGACGTTTTCGGCTAAGGTGGTGAAACAAGTTGCTGGTTAGCCCCGCCAGCTAGCGGCTAACAGCATTGCTCAGTCACGTCCAACTTTTTAAACCTGAAAACCCCCGAAACTACAGGCGTGCCTCCTCTTTTTGGAATAACTTCCTCTGGGTTCGTAATTTGTAAGTCGCCATGACAGCTCCCACTAGTCGCCATTCTTGGTTCAAAAGTTATGTTTCACTCATGCTGGGGTGTTGTGTGTTGCAGTGAAATGAATCCTGACTGAAACACTTCCCCACTGCCAACATCCGGGACGTAGGTACACCGTTCACCGGTATGTGGATAAATTCATATCATAACCAAAATTAACACCAGTTTCCGAAATGAACTCGAGCCCTACCTCGAGGGATCAATAAATGTAATCTCATCTCATTAACTCAGCATCAGGAGGGCTGTGATTGGTTACCATTTTAACCCAACAGCAACAGGATGACCGCATTAACAGAATATTTTCTGTCAGTTTTTTCTTGTACTTTAATTGAAAAAAATCTGACAGCCATTGATAATTTTGATGGATTACAATTCACACACCTGTGTGTGTGCATGCGCAGTCAAAACGTGTGTTACATAGAATGAAAATGACACAGCGAGATGATAGGATACCACTACATATAAATACATTAAGACGTAAGGCTGGGCAGACGCTGATCAGCTGAAGTCTGTGCGTTGCCACAGTAACACCTAAAGTCACCAGTGCTCCTTCTGTCTTCTTTTTGACTGTACTACAATAGGTTGGTGATCGTCAAATGGTTTCTAAGCTGTGTGCTTTGTTTATATTGACTTATTTTTTCTGGTAAATGAGAGTAAGCACATTTTATGTCGCATGACCATGCAAACTGAAACTAGAGATGAGACAATGGTGATGGAGAGATGCTTTATGCTCAAGTTAAGTTACTGGTATACCAGGTGAACATGGTAAAGTTTAATAGGCTTTATTATTAAAGCAGCACTCCAGAGGATTTCATCAGGAGAGCAGTTTTTGAATCTAGCGTCCAAAGGCTCCTCCTCAAAACATCTCGACACGCACGTCCGGTCGCGTGTGCGCGCGGCGCATATACTTCAGACATGAACTGTACAGCTCAATGTGTAGGGTTTAATCACTCACAGTTCACAATCTTATTCCAACAATACTACGAGGGTCTGATGAGCCCTCTCTGTCCCTGCTGCTTCTGATATTAGCTCTGTTAGCAGAGAGCTGCTGCTGGACTCTAAAGCTGAACTTGACTCGGCCCTGGATGAACTTTCTGACCAAAATAAACGCATAATCCTGTCAAGCCTTGCCATTCTGTGAGGTGAACGGTTTAAAAATAAAAATGAATCCATCTTTAGCTGGAGAATGGGTAGGTTTTTAGTAGAAATGAGCCGTGAGGCTGATATGCAAACAGAGAAACACACGGAGCGTCCTGTACGATAGCGCCCCCTACTGGTACAGGTTTGGTCGATGCGCGTGCATGTTGAGAGAATGCAGAAATTTGAATTTCATTGGCTGAAAAATGTCGGCGGCAAGAAATAATGGAAAGGGGTCTCACATTTGACCCGCGTGCTACTGTCTCCTCCTGAGCTGTAGTTTATTCATTAAATCCTCGTCGTCGTGTGATATCATCCTCGTTATTACTGTGATGATCTGACTATAGCTGACTGCTGTTTTAGTTTCTGGAGCATGTCGCTGCTAGAAATAGTTTAGTAGTATTAATTCTTATCAGTAAATAGTCCTGGTAAAGCTAAGAGGTGTCAATCATAATGAACTGACCAATGTTTCCATAAAATCTGGGAACTCCGCCTAGACATTGGTCCCTTGCTATAACATGGTTCACCTTTCACGGACTCGCAGTCTCACTGATTTTTTTGCGCAATTTTGCATGCTTAGCCATCAGCTGAATTGCAGCAGGAGACAATAGCTGACATTCACCCTAAAGCACAGTGTTGATTAGCCGTTTTCAGTATTTACAGACATCCTTAACACATCACTGGAGAGATGTCTCAGTCTGCTTGTTAGGTTTAAACTTTCTACCAACATGGCAACACCCAAAACTAGTCAAGGAAAGACAACTGTTTTAATACGCAAGCAGAATCCGGAGAGAAAGTTAGATCAGAACCGCAGCAGCGCTGATCTCCTACCCTTCTGATGAAACCCTCTCCGAACCTTCCTTTTATTGAAAAACACACAAGTTAAAACATACAGATAAGCCACACGTAGATAAGGTGCAAACAAAAGAACAGATGATACTTCTCCTTAGACCTTGAAAAGGAGACAGCATGATTCATCCAGAGACTTTCCCATAGGGCAGAGACAAAGGGAGTCTGAGAATTAGACGTGCTTTGTTACAAACTGAGAATCAACCGATAAGCGTTTGGTTTCAGGCATGATAGAACACTTTTGACCCTGACACTGCTTCAAGAACTTTATCATCCTAGTCCCCAAAGCACCAGGAGCCACAGGACTAGAAGACTACATACCTGTTGTTCTGACCTCCTATGGTAATGAAGTCCTTTGAATGCCTGACTCTCATATCAAGTCCATCACAAAGCCCATCCTGGACCCCGTAAAGTTCCCCTGTAATAATCACCCTACATCCTCCAGCATCTGGACTCCCCAGAAACGTATGCTAAATCCTGTTTGTGGAATTTAGCTTTGCATTCAACAATCTGATTTAAGACCAATTTTACCAGCAGGGCGTCCGACTCACCTGCAGATGGATCACCCACTCCCCGCACATTTGGTCAAATTAACATTGCACCACCATCAACCACCATTTTAATCTTATTGTATCAAGCATTTCTATTGTGCATTGCTGCAGTTTGTATTCTTTGCTCTTAAATGGCTTTTTGTACTAAATGACACCCTCAGATGTTTGTTATTGCCTTGGGATGTCAGATCTCCTGCATAGGACTAGAGGATTCTGCAATGTTATGGATGGGCTGTCGCGGATAAGGGACTCCAGCTGCTAATTAACCACTTGGAGCCACACTCCAACACGGTGAGCTGAAATTATTATTTTGAAACTGCTTAACGTGAACTGCAAGTTAAAGTGTATAGCGATACGTTTCACAACAGATGTCTGCAGCTCTGATGTTTCTCCCGTGTCACTTTTAGTGGTGTGATGAGGGCTTTGCGCCTCACAGCGCTATGTTAAACGGTGTCCGTACTGTCGGCTGAATGAGAGTTTATGCCGCCGCCACGTCATCTGTGGTCAGCTGTGTGCAGTGTTGGGTAGTATCGGACTACATGTATTTAGAATACTGTATTTAGAATACTATTTTGACGTACTGTATTCCGGTACAGTTACTATTTTTAAACATGCTATTCAGAATACAGTTACTTTCGTAATACCATTGGAATACTTGTGTCTCCATGTTGTGTAGGTTATCTATCCCATAATGCCCCTAAACAACGTGCCTCCATTACCATAACAACCTTACCAAAACACGAGGGTACACTCCCGACCAGCCGGTAGCAACAGGTAGCAGCTAGCCTCGTATGGATTCAGACCAAGAGATGGAGTGGTTGGAGTCACAACCGCAGCTGAATCAACCTACCAGCAGTGGAGGAATAAATGCATACATGTCCTAGAAATTCAAGCTAATTTTCACTATAAAAAAGGAACGGGGCGAGCAAAATATGACTGTGCAGTGCGATCTTTGTCTGCCAGCTAACAACCTACTAGCTGCGTCCAAAGACTCTAATCTAATCTGAAGAAACACCTTAAAGTTATTTTTATCTTTCTAGTTTTGCTTCCTTAGTGCTTTATTTAACAGCCTGTATCGTGTTAGTTCTGTCATTTCTCACATTTACAGTGTCGGTGTTGTATCTGAAATGACGTTAGCTTGATGATGTTGTTGTGGTTTCCCACAATTGTGGGTTTCATGTTAAGAGCTTTCCATCTGGAGTTCAATGAACATTAAGAACATCACTTTGCAATAGACTTAAATCGTGTTTTATAGGGGAAGTATTCTAAGTATTCCAAGTATTTAGAATACAGTACCAGGATTAAGCAAAGTAACAGAATACAGTACAAAATACATTTTAAAACAGGTATTCAGTATTCTGTAACTGGATACATTTGCAAAGTATTCTCCCCAACACTGGCTGTGTGGTGAAATCCCATTTGAAAATGTCAGAGGTTCAGGCGGCAATGTAAGGTTCGGATAGGTTTGGATACGCCTTTGATCGCTCCTTGATAAAGTTAGGTTGGCCTGGAATTTATTTTATATCAAATTCTTGAAATTAATTAACAAACATGCTCCCCTGCATCAGTTTGCAGGGTATCCACAGAGTCTTGAAAAGTATTAAAAGGTGATAAATCAATTTTGGGAAATTCAAGACCCTTATAAAGTATGAAGAAGTCTTATCACGGCTTTTTAAAGTCTTAAATTTTGGAACGAAAACATCTGAATTTGATGTCAAACAGTTTGAGTCCCAAAAACATTGTAAACGTGTGTGAATTTAGTCATTTTTATTTAAAAGAAGAACGGGAAACAAAGGGTGCGTTAGTAATCCTTCTCTCAGAGCACCAGGGTGGGCGGTGCAGAAGTTTAAAAGCACAATGTACGCTCTGGTGTTCCCGGTGAGTATTACGAATGCACCGAAATGTTAAGATAGAAGAGAATCTCGGTGAATGCTGCCGCATAACCAGAATGGCGGTGAGGTATTAAAAAATATTGAGACAGTCTTGAAAAAGTCTTGAAAAGGTTTTGAATTTAACTTCAAGATTCCTTCATATACCCTGGTTTGGGATAAAGTGGTGAAATAATCCCTGTTTTTCCACTAAAATTAGAAACCTCCTTAAAGAAACAGATACTGCCTGAGCCAAGGCACGAACAACAAAAATAGTGTCTGACTGGATCTTTCATCAGAGATACCTCCTTAATTGAGATGGCTGAACAGAACTTTTTGATGTGTTCCAGGTGGTTCAGAATGCTTGTGCTAGGCTTCTGACTAAGTCCTCCAGATACATCCTCTGCCTTACTTGCACCTCTTAAACTTAAGGAAATAAAACAAAACCTTCTAATATATCAACACCGTGGAGCAAACATGCTGTGACAACAATTATCTAACCAGTCTGAGCGTGTAATCGCTTTGTCACAGTGCATAAAATATGCAGTGCCAGTCTCAGATTCTTGTGTGCAAGTGTTATGAAGGTTTGGGATGGACTTTCTAAATCAGTGACTGGCTGAAATGCACAGCCGCTGATTGTAAAACTGAATAATGTGGAGATGAAAAATTTGGTTTGCTTGAAGCGCGTGCACGTTGACGGGTAGCCGACAATACAGAAATTTTAATTTTTTTTGCTGAAAAAGTTCACCGGCCAGAATGAATTCAAAGGGGTCTCTAGGAGGAAGGGGGTCTTCATCAGAATGACATATGTTGTGGAACTCAACCCATAGATCATAATTTATACCTGAAATATAATTTAAAACTTTGATACATAGAAAAATGCTGCACCTATCAGCTTTAAGAACTGAAGAGATGGTGTTGGTTTTCAAAATCACTTTAACAGGAAAAGTTTGCTCCTTTTAAAGGTTTGGGTTACTCATTTTTTATAGTTTTGCATTGTTCTCTAGTGTAATTCAATGCTATGTGTGTAATTTTTTATAAAGAACAAAGCTACGATGCTTCTATAAGCTTTAGAAGTTTGCTGTTTTACACCTGAGTTTGAAACAGCAGGATTCTCATTAGTATTAATGATATGCACAGCCCTCGCTGTGGCTGTAGGTATTTGATACTGAATGTGACTGTAAAATAACATGGCAGCTAGGCTTTATGTGGATAAAGTTACGATGCTGTTTACTAAGCTAAGGTTGAAGGAAAAATGAGAAGAACCGCTTCCTCGGCATTTGTCAATGAATGTTTCAGAAGGGTAATACTTACAGTTGAATTTACATTTTCTCCTAAAAGCTCACAGAGTCAGCCTCGAGCGTATAGCCATTAGCTCCGCAGACTGCGGGCCGCAGTCCCACTCCGAGCTCCTCCTTCAGCTACTCCTGGGACTTTTTGTGGGCCGTGGGCTCGCTGGCTCCGCACCAGCGTTCTGCCCACGTCTCGCCTCACAGCTCCGGCCACGACTTTGAGCTGGGTCTTCCACTAACGAGAAGCGAAACACCGCCGGTCGTTTCATCCACACACGCTGCTGCCCTCAAGCACACACACTCTGCTCTGCAGTAGCTTGTGTGGCTACTGGCTAACCACAATACCTTAAAATAACTGCTAATTTTGCCAAGATTAGCCAAAATATATTACAAACTTAGCCAATAGCTGCACCTACAGGATTCATTTTCTTCCATGCAAAAAAACCCAGAGGTTGAACCCAGAACCTCAAGAACTATAAACTGTATCTCAAGCAGGTCAGCTATGCCATCATGCTTTGTTTCTATGTATATAGATATCAGGTCTGTTTCTTTATCTTTGTGGGTTATTGTACCTTGACCTTGAGAATATTCTTGAAAGTTAAATAAAATCATATATTTTTTAATAGATAATCGGGCTCCCAAGCCATACAAGGCACCAAGGTTCTAGCCTGGCAAGCCAGACTAGAAATGTGGAAAGTCTGCAGAGCAAAACTCATGCTTTAGCTTAATATGCTATCAAGCCTATAGCCTGTGCATTATCTGGGCCTGTCTGTGGGGCGGGCCTAGCCAACATGGGCTAGATGCAGTATGCAAATTCGTGTTGTGACGTCACAATGCAAATTTGCATAAACAGCATTAAATCAGTGACTTTCAGAAAGTTTTTTAAAAATTAATCACGGAACAGAGACTTTTCATTTTCAGCCTACATGACCGACTCAGGGGGACCTATTATAATCCATGAACACATGAAAGAAGAAGGTTTTTCAGTGTACCACACCTTTTAAAGTAGTATTCTATTGGTTAATTATTTAAAATAAGGACCACACCCATCGATGACATCATTCAAAGCAAGCGGCGTCTCATTTTTATGAGACCTTTTTGTTTATTATACAATGTTTCTGCTGCTGTAGCAACATGTTCAGTGGCATTGTAAGTCTGATGTTCAGTTGAGACAAAACAAAAAATGGTGTCATGAAAAAATGTAGAGGTTTACAAACAGTTAATCCAGCGTTCCAATACATCAGTGCGACTTTTCAATGCAGATTGTTTAAAATACCAGGAAATATTAGCTTATTTGTCACTAATCTGCAGCAGTGTTCCTCCTGATCCGGCTAGCCATGAGTATTGCTCCGGTCCAGGGGTGCCAAAAACGTTGATCGCAATCAACGGATAAATAAATTCAAATGCCACTTCAAAGTGACCCAAACACCCTGTTGGAGGACCAGAACCTCAAACTTTACCCGTGGTTAAACAATGTAGTCAAACACAAGGCTGAACTACCTGTTACAGTCTTTATTCATACTGGCTGGACACAAACCCATTAGCCGTATTGTGCTGTCACTGTGACCGCTCAGCAAGGCATTAAAAGCATCTCAGTCTGCTTGCACATTCTGAGCGTTTGCTAATTTGCATGAAAAAAACTAGATCAGCTGAATAGTAATGGTGATTATACTCAGGGTTCAGTGTGTGGGTGTGTGTTTTTCGTTTCAATCCTCTGGCGCTACAGCACTCAGGAGTGAGAGAGTAATCAAGACCAAGAGATAGACGAATGGTTCATGACTTTGAGGTTTTGTGGATGAGAGAGACACTGTTGGAGAGAAGCACACTGAAAAATAGCAAGAAAGAAAAGGTAAACAGTTTCTAAATAAAAAACACTACATAAAGCAGTTCACGGTAATGAAAATTCCAATTCTGTCATTAATTCATGCCCCTTGTTTGTGACTCACTGCTTGTCTTGCCAGCCTATTTTCTTGGCTTTGCTCTTCGTTTCCTGTAACGAAAGGCAGGAAACCACGTCTTAAGATCCAGCTGATGTTATGAATTCAGTCAGCGCTTGTAAAAACAAATTGTTTGAGACCAAAGGCAAGCTCTCTTCCCAGATCTTTAGCAGCCTATTATAACATGCCTTTGAGAAAGAAACTGTGTTTTTATGGATTTAAATCATTTTCTGCATTCTAATGAGTACATTCCCAGTTCCTCAGAGAACACAGTTGAAGTAAATGATGGAAGTCTTATTGTAATGGGTTGAACTTATTTACCTGAAAATAATCAATCAAATAAATCAGCTGCTGTAGATTTAGAGAGAACCATGTTCATTTTATATCTAAAGGGACCTTTGTGTCATTTTGAGCTGGCGTTCTATCAGTTGTTTATCTGCAGTTAGACTAGGGCTGGACGATATTAGGAAAAACTGCGATAGTCGATAACAGTGCTTAATATTGCGATATCGATAACAGATGCGATATATGAACAACCCCGTTTTCCCCCAGTAGTCCAGGTACTGGACACCGCAGCACATCCAGCAACAAATTCATTCCAAAGACCTGCTAAAACTTTACTAATATGTTGATGCTGCATGTCCACTTAATGGGAAAAAGCTCTTCTGATCTATAAAAACAATGTTTTCTACCTCAACAGGACCCAAATCCAACACTAAGCAGCTAAATGAAAAATGTAAAAAGACTCTAAATACACAGAGAAAAACACAGCAGCTATGCAATATGATTCCTATCCACACAAGTCACCATTTAAATTAAAGCCCAAATGATTTCCTTTCTAACAGTTTGTGTTTCATCACTACGACAAAACTCAGTGAACCAGCTGCTGGAGAAAAGGAAAAACAACGTGATGAAGTCAGAATCAGAAATTCATTCAATTTAGGATCAGTTCAAATGTTTTAACTTCATGTTTCTCAGAACATCTCAACCTGAACATTTCATGGCTAAATGTCTGATGGAAAATCCTCCATTATAGATACCTGATGGACTCCTGTCCCTCAGATGGACTCCTGTCCCTCAGATGGACTCCTGTCCCTCAGATGGACTCCTGTCTCTCAGATGGACTCCTGTCTCTCAGATGGACTCCTGTCTCTCAGATGGACTCCTGTCTCTCAGATGGACTCCTGTAGTTTGGTCTCTAGATCTTTGTCCTTGGCTAGATGTTCAATATTATTGGAAAATATTATAATGTACAAAGCTAATAAAATACCTGACCAATAAACATTTAGAAAGTGTTTTAGAGTAAATAGTTCTAATTTAAAAGGAACTGAAGTCTTTAAAAACCTGATTAGAACCAAAGAGAAGGAATTTAGTATGTCTGTTAACAGTATAAAATTATGGAAAGAATCAAGGTCATTAAATATATATTTAAATGTTTTAAATCAAAGGTATGAGGTCATTATGAAAATGTAAATGAAGATTGGGTCTGAGACTAAGTTTGAAAGTTAGAACAGGAATGTGCTGGACACGGATTTCATCTTCTCTCTCAGCTCCTTTTCATTCATATTTATTTTGTGTGTACATTCTGTTTGCTCTTGTTTTGAATGAAATAATAAGAAGTTAGTTGATCATCATCTCAGCTTCTCTGAGTCTACTGACCCATTTATAGATTTGAGGAGGAGGAGGGGGGGTCTCAGACCGGGAGCAGCACATCTGACCCACGTCGTGCTACGGTCTCGTCCTGAGCTGTAGTTCTGTCATTAATCCTCGTTGTCAGCGCAACATCGTCCTCGTTATTACAGCTGAGATCCGACTACAGCTGACTGCTGTTTTAGTGTCTGGAGCGAGTCGATGCTAAGTGGCGTAGTTCTCCCCCACCACGTTTATATTTCGTACTTCTGGTTTAATGCGTTCATGTGGTTGAACCACGGGGAGACGTTCAGCGCCTCTTGTAATCCATTTTACCAACTCTTTATTCTTGCAAACACACAAGTGCACACACACGCTAGCATGCACACACATACACACACAAACGCAAGACGCAGTACTCCGCGGTTGTCCTGCAGAGGACGTGTTTGTAGAACTTCGTCTCTCGAAACCAAAGTGTCTCCAAATGAGAGACCTGATATTGTTTTAACCACGAGGTCGTCACAGACATTTTCCTCTCTTGTTTTGCTCTCAGCCATTGCAACGCGAAGCAAAGCTAACTCAGGTAGCATCAACCGGGTTATGTAGGGAGCGGGCGTAAACGGAGCCATCTGATTGGTCACATATGGGAAGGGCTAACGTAAACGGAGCCATCTGATTGGTCACATATGGGAAGGGCTAACGTAAACAAAGCCGTCTGATTGGTCATATATGGGAAGGGCTACATTTGATTGGCCAATACTTCCGTATTAGCTTACAGAGAGTTGATTTATTGAACATATGAATACATTTCAACCCTTCATTTATCACCGTTTTTGACGTCTTTTGCGATAGGCCTACCGCACGTCCTGTTATCGCGATAACGATAAATTTTCGATATATTGTCCAGCCCTAAGTCAGACCCACACCCACCAATGACATCACTCATAGTGGGCAGAGTCTCCAGTAACAGGAAGACTCATGCACTTTGACCCAAGACCATTTGTTGAGTTTATAGTGTTTATGCTACTGCAGCGGTGCCTACAGTTCCATAGTAATTTCCATGTTTTTTGGTTGAAACAAACGAACAAACTGTTCTGTTTGTTTTGTGATGTCTGAATATGCAGGACACAGATGTTTTGCTCTGTCTTGTTCCAGCTTTATTTAGAAACGGTGTGAGTGAACTCTGAGTATGGATGTTGGACTGTTGACAGAAGGTATGGGCAAGAGCAAATGGAGTCACGAGGCCCTGTTCCTTCAGGGCTGACACATCTAGCCTCAGATGGAATCTCAAAGGGGTTTGGGAGACTAAATGTGTGTGTGTGTACGTCCCAAATGTCTATAATAGCAGCCATTCAGAGAGAAAAGGGGAAAGTTCTCTTATCTGGTTTGAAGGCTCCCAGGTTGATGCATCAATCTGTTATAATGTGGACTTGTTAAAAATAAAGGATCCATAGAAGGAACCTTCAGAATCTGAATACTGTACACACTAAAAATGGCTGGGTTATTTTGCTGACCCAACTGCTGGGTTAAGGCTGAAAATCATAGGGTTGGGTCGGTTTAACCCATCGTTGGGTCAAACATTATGACCCAGCATATTGGGTTAAAATTGGCGGCAAAAATCCTTTTCTTCAGTGAGCAAGCACTGCCATTTTATCCAGAGGATGACAAGACATTTGATGGACCTTCACACCAAAAAGGATTAAGAAAAAGGTAAGATGCTGATGATAAAGTGTTTGAAGATGAATTGTGTAAACCTGTTGACAGCAGAAGGTGATGCAGTGAACTAAAAAACTGATTTAGTGTATCATTTGACAAAACCATATAGCTAGCTAACTAGTTAGCTTGCTGGCATTGATGTGTTTAATTATATATTGCTGCGTTTTTACAGTGAAATGCGAGGGTTACTTGTGCTCAAAACGTCCAGAACCCACCCAATGTTGCCTCCGCCACTACAGCGCACGTGCACACACACAAAACATAACAGTTTTATCTTTTATTGAGGGGAGTTTATATCTAGCTTCCTGTTCCTTTCACCTTTTGTGTCCAGCTTGACACTATTCCCTTGTTTTGTCCTGCGTGTTTTGCTTGAGTTTTCATTAAACTATGTTGAAGGATAGACATTTCAGTTTAAAACTGACTAAAAGAAGAATATAAGCAATTTTATATATATTTTATCGTTTTCTTTTGCTAATTAAGTTCATCTAAAATTGACACGTTTCCATTTTACAGAGAAACGGGGATGCTGCTTTACTGTTGCTGCCAGTGCTNTGTGGAGGATCAAAGTCACACCTGAGCAGCTCAGGAGACTAGTTTCTCCTACATGTTAGTGTCATCAATACTTTTTCCCTGAATCATTCCTGTTTATTACACATACCTTAAAGCGGCACTCTGGAGCATTTTTCTCTGTATCAAAGTTTTCTAAATGTTTTAAATGATATTTCAGGTCTAAACTATGATCTATGGGTTGAGTTCCACAACATCTGTCATTCTGATGAAGACCCTCCTTCCTCCTAGAGACCCCTTTGCATTATTTCTTGCCGCCGACATTTTTCAGCCAATGAAATTCAAATTTCTGCATTGTCTGAACATGCACGCGCATCGACCAAACCTGTACCAGTAGGGGGCGCTGTCGTACAGGACGCTCCGTGTGTTTCTCTGCCGTCTCAGCCGTTCACTGAGGACTCTCAGCTCATTTCTACTAAAAACCTACCCATTCTCCAGCTAAAGACGGGTTTATTTTTATTTTTAAACCTTTCACCTCACAGAATGGCAAGGCTTGACAGGATTATGCGTTTATTTTGGTCAGAAAGTTCATCCAGGGCCGAGTCAAGTTCAGCTTCAGAGTCCAGCAGCAGCTCTCTGCTAACAGAGCTAATATCAGAAGCAGCAGGGACAGAGAGGGCTCATCGGACCCTCGTAGTGTTGTTGGAATAAGATTGTGAACTGTGAGTGATTAAACCCTACACATTGAGCTGTACAGTTCATGTCCGAAGTATATGCGCCGCGTGCACGCGCGCACACGCGACTGGACGCGCGTGTCGAGATGTTTTGAGGAGGAGCCTTTGGACGCTAGATTCAAAAACTGCTCTCCTGATGAAATCCTCCGGAGTGCCGCTTTAATGTCCGGACATGAATGATTTCTTTGTAAGTGTGGATTGGATGGGTTGTTACTGACATCTGGTGACAATTTCATGTCAGTAGAAACTTCAGAAACAGGTTTAGTTGGAACATTAGTGACGTGTTATTGGTATAATTTACAGATCATAGGCCGCTACTTTTTTCACATGCCACGGATATTTTATGGATTGTTAAGAGCTCACAAGCTTCAGTGAAAAATCCTTTAATAAAACTATTCATTCACTATTCATCCGAATAAATCGCTCTTGATCAAACGAGTGCTGATACCTCAGCCAATCGCCAATGGTTCATATATTCATCTGATCGCCCAACCCTAGTGTACAATTTATTTAGTGGGTGTGGCTTATACTTTATATTTAGAGACAGTCAGTCTGGAAATACTGGTATTTTACTTGCTTTACTTATGTGGCAACCCCCCAGCCAAATAAAAAATAAAATAAAATAAATAAAGAGCATATTTTAAGTTAGACACTCCCTTAAACAAATGTTTAGAGAAATATAATAGAAACTTTTTTCTGAATAAAAATTTACACAAACTCATCTTGTTTAGGCTCTTGGATTCATTTTTGTGAGAATTGTCAATTTTTTCACCAAACCGGAAGTGACGACAGTTCAGGGAGACCGTTTGTTCTCTATATAGAAAACTGATCCACTTATCACTACTTGTGACGAGCAAATCAAACCCCCAGAGTGCCGTTATTTTATTACTTTATTACTATAGTGAGAAGTTATTTTATTAAGATTAAAAAAAAAAGAAGATAAAAACAATCAGTCCTGTAAGGCTGTACCGGTCCAGCTGTAGACCGTGACCCACCTCCTCACTCGGGTCTGGATAAAATGCCAGCGTTTAGCACCAGGTTTGATCATCAGAGCTCCAAACATTGAGCTGCGTTCAGGTGGATTGTTAAGAAATGAAAGAGTTTATAAAAAGTTTCACAGGATGCAGCTAAACCAGGGGTGTCATTCATACGGCCCGCGGGCCAAATCCGGCCCGCTGGATGAGTTTTGAAAATAAAAAAATTAGGGCTTGGACTTTAACGCGTTAATTATGATTAATTAATTATGAAAGAAATAACAAGTTAAAAAAATAACGCAATTAACGCAACTTGCATTTGTAGCAAGGCTGAGCTCTTGTCAGCCTGATTTCCAGCTGTCCAGACGCTCAAATCAGACATTTGACGCACGCAGCCCGTGCCAAGATCCTCCTTCGGAGGATCCAGCCCGCCCCACTCGCTTCAGATGTTATCAGTCCAGATGCTTCACCTGTCTACGCGGTCGCCGTAAAACTCAGCCCTCCGCTCCGTCCTTTCACCACAAAAACCGAAAAGGATCAGCGGTGAAACTGCACGTCTCTAGGTTTATTCCAGCCAGTGGAAACGGCGGGTCGCATCCAAAGCGCGTTTGTTGGATGACAGCTGACTGAGCCAAGCTGAAGAGCCGCAGCGCGCCACCGAACTTGCCGTCCTCCTCGCGCTGCGCCTGTCAACTTGGCCAGTGATGAATCCTCCACATCTAGTCACAGCGTGAGGCCAGGGCTTCCGATCGCGTTACGCACAGAGATCAGTGCCCAAACTGGAGCGTTTGCGCTCTGTGCGTCCTGGTCCGCGCGTTTGGCTCGTTTCTGGCTCAACACTCATGCCAGCTGCAGCATCGCTGCCCTGAGCTGAAGCTGATATTTTTAACTAGAGCAGGACGTCAGCTGGGCGCACAGATCAGTACCGTGACCGTCCTGCTGCCACTGAAGAACAAAGACCTGAATGGGTTTGGATCCAGATCTGGGTTTTCCCTCAGCCCTGGTCTAAATGAAACCATGGTGAAACTGATGGAGTCCAGTCAGCATCACCTGGATTTACTGGTTTTATACAGTTTTAGATGAAACACTGAGTTCCTCAAACCCAGACCCTATTTGAAAAGATAAACCAGTACCAAACCCACACTGGTCTATAAACAACAGAGACCCTCATTGAAAACGAGGCAGAGCCTCCAGACCAGACCCTGGGTCAGTTTGAACACTGCAAAAAATGATTCTCTCATCCAGGGTGTTTCTATGTTGGAAATCTTTTATTATTAATATTTTAAGACAATAAAAGTTTTGTGTACTTCTGCACAATTATTAATAATAATACTTACAATAATATAATATTACAATAATAATTACAAAAAGAGAGATGAGTTAAAGAAGCCATCTATGTCAAATGTGAAAAACCAACTTTAAACAGAGGAGGAGGACTCAGATTTCATCTTTCCAGCTCCTACAAGTCTGCTTTGAACTTAATTCCCAGACAATTCACGCCTCTAATCCAAACAACTCACCAGGACTCCAGTTGAATACAGTGGAGCGAACACCTCCTCAAGGGGTAGAAGGAGGTGTGTCACAGACAGAGGAAGAGAAGCACAGTTTATAAGATTCTCTCTCCTTTACTTCAGACAGAATTGACAAAGCTACTGGGATGAGCAGTGAAACGTCTTCAAAGAACCAAATAAGTCCAGTTGCCTTTATTTAAAACCCTTTTTGGATTATCATGACCTGGATGACTGAGAACCTTCACCAGCATTCTGCACAATTGTCTTAAGAAATATTTGTTTATCTTGTGTTTTGCAAAAGAGTTTTTGAATAAATGTGAAGATTTTCAAAAGTACTTGTAATTTTTCTTGCATGAAAACATGGGGAAAAACATGCACTTGTTATTTATACATAATTATTTTAGGATTGTACTGGTCCGGCCCACTTGACATCTAATTTGTCTGCATGTGGCCCCTGAACCATAATGAGTTTGACACCCCTGAGCTAAACGGTTCGAGGCTGACCGAAACAGTGTCGGGTCAGGCTGGAAACCCCACCGGGAATCCCCTCTTGGGAGCCGCTGGGAACAGGAATCCCCTCTGGAGAGCATCGCGGCATGGATTTACTGTACCCCGCCAGCCAGGTGAGGGTCAGACACCTGAAGGAAATGCTCTCATGAAATCGCTGATCGGTACCGGACTACGACCCACCACGAACCGTACCAAACCTGGCATGGAAACGAGATTCAAGTCTCCCCGTTAGCTCCTGTTAGCTGCTGCGTGCTAACAGCGGTTCCGGTGAATGGATCGAAGTAACGGCGCCTGTTTAGAGTCACACTGAATGTTTTTCGTCGGTATGTGGGACTCCATCACATCCAGTCCTGGACTAGACCAGGACCACCGGGGTTTTTCGTCTCCAAACAGAAGTCACCGTACCGGTAAGGAAGCCGTCCCGTTGTTGACTCAGTGTCCTGACAGACTGGCGATTGGCATTCACAAACATAATAATTTAGCGTTTTTTATTAAAATGAATTCACACCAACTTGATTAAAGAGCGCTCTAACCTAAAACTAACAACTCATCGCCGACAGCGAGCAGGCAGCTGGCAGACTAGAGCGGTGCCAGTCTGAGATGTTAAAGTAGTTTAGCTTTAAAAAATCTACACAATGATTAAAACAAGCATCTGTTACACAAACTCCACACAACAAAGGGCTCAAATGATCATATTTATGGGATTATTGATCGTACAGAGTGTTAAATTATCCTACAAATACTTTATTTATCTACATCTGACAACACTGTAAGCAGCGCCACCTAGCTAGGAGCTCCCTTAGCTGACGTCACAGGTCCACATATGAACCAAAAAAAAGTGTTTTTAGAAGCTTTGCAAAAAGGGGCACTTTTGACTAGAAAAATGGTTTAAAAAATGTATTGTAAAACAAAATACCCTCAATAAACATTTCAAATAGTATTTTTGGACAGAATTTTATCTGAATAAAAAAAAAAGAACTTTGAATTTGCTCTTTAAGCTATCAAACTGAATCAGCCTTTTGTTTTTACTCAGGTTGTCTTTGTTGGACATCTGCTGATGTGAAACATTCAATTGACAAAAAGCCTAAATGTAAGAAATCAGTAAATGGGGCAAATTCTTTTTTGTTCATAGCATTGAAAGTTCAATTCAGAGGAAGCTTTGAACAAAAAAGTGTTTGTTTTTTTATTTACTTTTTTGAGCCGCCAGGTCTGTCTCCATGTTGATTAAAATAAATGTGTTGAAATTGCACGTGGACACCTCATTTAGAGTCAAATAAATTCCAATAATCAAGTACAAACCACCGAATAAATAGTAAATTCTCCTTTTCCTCGGGATGTAAACCATGAGGGAATGCTCACCGAATAAGTAATTCAAATCTAGATTTTCTTGTTTAGAGATCACATTACATTGTGAAATCCAATCTCGCTCCTTGAATAATTTCTTCGTTCAGCAGAGTAAAGTGCAGCCCGGTGGGACGACCAATTTGGCTCCGTGTAATGAGTCCTAGTCCAAGCGCTTATTTGATTGAATGGGACTTAATTTATATGCACAATACCATGTTATTAGGAAGGGCTGTGTGTGTGTGTTGTGTGTTTGTGCACAAAAGAAGTGCAAGTGGAAGCCATGGGTGAACAATGTGAGATTGTAATATTAACAGAGGCTGTATTTGGGTAAAAAGACAGCTGGACTGAGGTAGTAATGGATTTGGCTGTTTGGGAAAATATTGCTGCCATTACTGTGGGAAGGTTTACAGAGAGGGACTCGAATAAAATAACCACATTTGCAATAAAATAAGTAAAAAAAACTTTACTTATTTTTATCTGACGGCACAATATTACACAAAAATATTGGAGTCAAAGTACACAGAACCTTTCAATACTCTACATAAAGCAGGAATGTATGAATAAATGGACAGAAATGATCATCAATGAAAAACAGAAAATGTTTATGAAATAAACAGAAGACCAAATAATTTAAAACCCCTCCTTTAGAGGGAGGTTTATGTCAATTAAAGGTGGCGTTCTATCAGTTATTTAACTACAGTAAGGTACATACACACTGACGCCCAAAAATCAACCTGATGCAATCTGTATAACCTGTTAGTAAACCTCTGTTATTTATCACAAGGACCTTTGTGTAGTTTGTCGTTCATGCTGCTGCAGCAGAACGTACAGTAGTATAGTGATTTGGATATCATTGCTCTGGTCAGGGGACTACTTCCAGTTTCTAGAGACACCTTTAAGTGATGTCACCGGTGAGTATGGTCCTCACTGTAGGTAAAGAAACTTTTAAACACCACTTTTAAATGGCTGAAATATCCCTTTAACCATTGCTGAGGAAAGGCAGTAAGAGCAGATTTTTGCACTAGGTTAAAACGTGAAAGCATTTCAACTGATGATGGAGAGAAAAGCATCTTAAACGTTTCTGAAGAGCTTCATTTTGGAGGTTTTTAGAAGGAAACACAAGGAAACTACAGTAAGTCAAAGTTTGTGTAGAAAATAGTCATGTTTGACAGGGAAGTCTTGAAGAAGTAAATAATGAATCTAAAGAATGGGGTGGTGGTGGTTCTCGAGGGAAGTCTATTGTCTAGGGAGGTGAGTTTTCAACAGTAAATAGAAGGTCGACTTCAGGACTCCCTTCCACTGATTTGCATTATCTCTGCGGCGCTAATGCTGTTTGCTCTGACATGCCTTCAGCACTGATCTGTCACCATAACATCAAGGAAGTCTACAAGGGATAAAGTTTAGAATAAGCACAAGGCTCATTATAAAGTACCTGACAACGATCTGCAACCCCTGCCACCCCAATCTAGCAAACCGCTGTCACCATGTCCTCCAGAATCTCTTGGGTGCCGTAAACTTAAAGCAGAGCATTAAACCTGATGGTTCTGGTGCCGCCGTAATCCCCAGACATCCATACAGATCGTTCTTATTCTAAAGGAGAACCTGCAACTATTAGATAGATGCTGTGGGATTTTTGGTTGAAGAAAGCGCCTGGTGATTCAGTTTGAAACTTCAGTCCAAACATAAGAGCTCACAACATGCCCTATAGGGTTCAGGACTCCTTTGTAAAAGAGATTCTGAATCTCAACAGGACTTTCCTGCTTAAATAAAGGTTAATAAAAGAGCTGCTGTGCTGTTGAGGGGTGTGTTGTTTTCTTTAGATTTCCAGAGGTTTCAGGTAAACGGTGAAACAGCCTCTTCTTCTGTCTGACCTTTGATCTGAGCTCCTTGATTAATCAAGTGTTGTATCACCACATCACAGCCTTATTTTTGTATCAGATAAAGTGTAACTCCTGACTCATTTTAAAAAACACAACTCGCCCCCCCCACACACACACACACACACACACCTTGGAACTAATGTACTGCTCCCATTGCATCACAAAAACCATGAACAGTATAAACAGGCCCGGCATCAGCAGGACACAAAGGAGGGGGCGTGTGATTTATAATGAGGGCCGGC
Organism: Callopanchax toddi; assembly: GCA_006937965.1. Lineage (NCBI taxonomy): Eukaryota > Metazoa > Chordata > Actinopteri > Cyprinodontiformes > Nothobranchiidae > Callopanchax > Callopanchax toddi. The sequence goes on from SSNR01000347.1 coordinate 173,432, forward strand.
TGTCACTCTGATCAACGACGTCATGCTGTGTAATACGCTAAAGGAACTTTTATTTTCCGATGCATTTAGAAACATTATAAACAAAGCCATAACACACATTGAGTTTTTTTTTAGGAGGATCTGTTTTCAGATATTAAATGTGCATCTGTTTGCAACAACCACCTATCAAAATCAGAAACATCAGCTCATAATAAACTTCAACACAGTTCTTCATCTTGGCTGTTTCAACTAGCATCAGTCACAAAATACATTTCTGATAATAACAAAACATGCTATCAATAGAACACATGGTCTTTAAATCAACTTGTACTTTTAATTGTATTCCATCCCACCTTTTATTTAAAAGAGTTGGAGTTTTTACTCGTGGCTGATGAGTTTAGGAGGCAATCTTTCCACTTGACTTTAAATTTTCTTGTGAGGTCCTTTTTCAAAAGCCAGCTTGATCAGATTTGCGCCTGTGCAGCATTGTGCGTCTGGGTTCGGAATACACTTTCTTTAGTGTAGAAAATGAGTTTTCACACATACTGTAGCTGTGGAGGGCCCTAACATCAAAAAAAGTTTGAACACAGTATGTACTACAGGCATGGAATCCAGAACACCGTTATAGGTCGAGAGAAGCTGACCAACAGTTGGTTTTCCAGCACCATGGACAGCACGTCCAAAAACCTGACGAGCAATATGTACTTTGACTCATTAATAGTTTTTGTTAGATCCAGAAATGGTTTCAACTTCTCACAGTCCAAAAACATCCCACTGTCAGGATCTAGCGCTCTCAGAGCTTCCATGTACTTATGATTACATTCACTGAATGAAGTGGTCATCTCTTTGAGAATAAGAGTCTATAATGGAGGGGAAAACATCCTTTTGGCCTCCTGTTTGTTATCCTGCTCATGGTGACCAAGTGTCTCCTCCACCACGTGGTGCTGCAGAGATGCGGGTGCCTGACGAGGTCTTTTGGGAGGAAAAGGAACGCTGGTCTCATCCAAACTGTCGGTCCAAAGTTTTGTAAACTCCTCGTCGGACCGTAGATTTTTAATGCAAGCAGACATGCATGTGATGAGCTGAACTGATGTGATGAGGTCTGTTTTTTCAGTCTGGAGCATTTTATTTGGTGGATCCATCAGTCCCAAAACTTTGTGCATCACATGGACGAGAAATTTAAATGTCGGTTCCGTTATGGCTTTGTGGTGTCCGACAGCCTCGATTTTCACACCAGCACCAGTTCTCCAGGTTACAACTTCAATTAAAAACTCTACAAGTGTTGTGTGATTTCACAATCGCAGATACAGTTTCAAAGTGTCCACTCCACCAATGTTCCAATAGTCTTTTAAGTTTTTCGCCTTTATAGTGTGCAGCTACTGTCGGCTTTTTAAAGAATTTGTACAGCTGACTGCAGACTTCTCCTGTGCTCTCAGATAGCAATCTCAGACATCTGGTCACCCTTCACTAAGAACTGTGCAGCAAGTTTCAGCCCAGGATTACACATTACAATAGATGAAGAACTTTCCCCAACAAAGGTCCGTTGTCCATTTATGCAGTACATCACCATCAGCAGAATTTGGTATAAACTTTTGGATGGCCACAGATTTGGAGACTAAGTATGCCTACAACGTGTCCCCTTACTTTGGAAAGGACCCCAGTCGTCCCACAGGTGAGAGGCTGTCAGAAAGTGTTGTAATGCATCTCATTTCTTGACTTGGGCAGGAAGGAACAGACAACTTCTTCATCTCACAGCCTCCCAGCTGCAATCCACTCTGGAGAACTCCCCCAGTCATCAAGGCCAGTTTGGGGAGCCAAATTCCAGATAATTACCTAAATTAACGCAACTTGTGTTTGAAGCAAGGCGGAGCGCTTGTCAGCATCAGATTTCCTGCAGCTCCCGTCGCAGCCCTTGTCCTCCCTCCCACCCGCTCCTCAGATCTCATCAGTTCACTCTCTTCACCGGTCTCCCCGGTAGACGAACTCAACTCTTCGCTCCTTCCACTGTGAAAACCGAAAGTAATCGGCGGTGAAACTGGACGGTCTCTAGCCTTTAAGGTTTATTCCTGCTCCTTTCTCGCCGTACGGTTCGGTTCAGTTCAGCAGTGAGCAGGTGTTACGGGTCCAGTCTGACACCGAGGTCCGAGCAGACGGAGGTGTCAGTTCGGCTCGATACGAACCCAGACCCTACCCCTATCTGAAAAGTAAAACCAGTACCGGACCGAGGCGATCCCATTCCCACACTAGTCTTTAAACAACAGAGACCTGAGTGACTCGGACCCCTCATTGAAAACGATGCAGACCGTGGGTCAGTTTGAACACTGCAAAAAATGATTCTCTCATAGTGTTTCCACATGTTGGAAATCTTTTATTATTATTTTAAAACAACATCCTTCTGAAATTGTACATAAAATAAACAAATAGATTTATAAAGTACTGTATTTATAGGGTCTGTCCTGTTTTAGTCAGGAATTTTTGTTTTTCAACAGTTTTGAACTGAAATGCAATTTAAATGCATTTTTTTCATCAATTATAAAAGCTTTAAAAATGATTTTTAAAAACATTTTGGCATATTTCTTGGTTGGACATTGTAAACTGCATGTAATTTCTTTTTTCTAAAAAGAAGTGATTAAATGCGATTAATCGCGATTAATTTCTTTCAAATTTGCGATTAATTAGTTAATTTATTTTAATCGACTGACAGCACTAATATATATATATATATATATATATATATATATATATATATATATATATATATATATATATATATAATCAATTAATTAATAAAGCCAATAAAAAGGTGCCTCTTAAAAACAAAACCAGAGATGTGAACCATTAACAAAGCCCTTTTCTCAGGTCCTCCTTTAATTAATAGAACTTTCTGCCTGTAATTTTACAAAAACACTTGTTAAGCCTACTCTAATAAATATTTCTAGCATTAACTCTGTGCATTGTGTAAATAACTTCAACATAGTGTCTCTATACTGACTAACAGCAGAAATCATCCAGATTCACTTATGCTGCTCTTCTCTTCAACTTACCAGGTTTTCTAACAGCGGCTACATGCCACCTGCCTCCTCGGCTCCCGTAGATTTTACTTATGGTGCATTTAATGCGTCTTAAAAAAAATGAGGACATAGCAGATAAACTATGGATTTATCTACCGATTAAACGCGGAGTCATTGCTGTTAGATCGCGGCCACGGGACAGTTCTCCCCCGCGCCCCTCTAATGAGAGACACGCTGGAAAGATACGTTCTGCATTTAGCAGTCAGTTGTGTCCGATGCACGCCAGGCATGGACTGGCCATCTGGCATACCGGGCAATGCCCGGTGGGCTGGCGCACCTATTTGGGCCGGTCCCGACTGATGTTGTTTGGAACCGACCGGCCCACCCGGTCAGCTGTTTGTTGAGTTGCGATTTAAAGCGTGAAGAGGCCCCAACGCCTGCTCTCTCCGGACTGCATAAAGGGGCTGCAGGCTGCGCCGTCGCTCCGCCCGCGCGCATCACGCACTGTGCATAGTGCACCATGCGTCCATGGGGAGCACATTAAAAAGTCAGGCTATTATAATGTTCATACAAACGTAATATTTAAAATAAAAACGTGTAAAGCATGTTAATAAGCAATGACAAAACTAAAATATTTGCTGGAAAAAGATGGACCTCTCTCCAGTCTCCCCACCACCTCCCACCCCAGCATTAGGGGGCTGGAGGTGGAAGAGACAGCGGGGTGATGACTGCCCGTCACTTGCCGGTAAGACTGTTTTAAATACAGGTGATGTTTTAACAAAGTGATGAGTTGATGAATGGAAAACGGATCGGTGACGTGAACTTTGACAAAACCTGCAGCTGGGCTGTCAAATTAACACGTTATTTGCGCGTTTAGGCAGAATCTTTTGAACAATTTTCATGTGAGTAACGAACGTGCCTCTGTACTCTTTGGACCTCGCTGCGCTGCAGTTTGAACTTTATCTTCTGTTTCTGCTGCTTCTCCTGTTTATTTATTACAAAAGTGAATACAGCTCCACTATGTCCCCAACTCTCCTCCTCCGCCATACGCTCCTCCTGTCCCCCGCTCCCCTGTCCTGTCCTCCTCCTTTCCTCCTGTGCTCCTCTACACTTGGTCTCAGCTGTGAGCTCCGCTCAGAGCAGCTGAGTATGGAAAGCTAAATTGTTCACAATGCATGCACTATAGCTTAGAAGGAGAGGAAGAATAACAATTTGCATAAATATTTTTCTGTTTTAGTCCCAAAACATTATTTAATCATCATTTTACCTGCAGGTAATCACTACTGAAGCAACACTAAACGTCATTAAACAAATACAAACATGAAAAATGACCAATAAAAACAACAAAGACCAAAATGAACCAGGTTCAGCCTGTTGCTTCTGTCCTGCTTCAGAAATGATTCACTTTGAACAGCAACAATAAAATCTGTTTATCTAGAACAGCATAGAACTTACTGTGAAGAAGTTAATAATTTTCCTCCTAATGAAGCGACCTCAGGAAAACAAAAGCAGTCCTGATTCTACGTATGGGTCAGTTCACTCTGTGCACTCTGACCTGTCTTGTTTTAGAGGTTTGCATCAAACAAGTAAAACCAGCACCAACATAAGTCTAACAGCTCTTTATATGATGAGTCCTAGTTCTTTCTCACATTCATTCATAGAACTTTTTCATTTTATTCCCACTTAAAATCTGTTGTCTTTGTTAATGAGTTACTGACGTTTTTCAGGAGAATAGTTTTGATAACATTTGTCATGTTTGGTATTGTTGTGATTAAAATAAACATTCATTTGCATTAAAGAAGTAAGACATGCACTGACAAAAACTGTTTAATGGCTCATTCAGGCAGAGATGGAGGTGCATGTCCGGGGGGGGGGGGTCGGGATGATCTGGTGGGCTGCTGAGATTAAATATGCCAGGGCCGCTTTTTGGTCCCAGTCCAGCCCTGATGCACGCTGAAGCTACTGACGGCGCAGTCAGTTCCTGCACGTCATCTGGTTCAGATCAGTTCGGATCCCGACCCAACAGAGATACTGTTGCTCAGTAAAATAAAATCTGCGTTTTCTTTTTCTGTCATACGGACTGCAACTATAGAGAAAGAGATGAGTAGAGAGCTGAATCAGCTCACTTTGTTTTAGTTTGAAGCGCTAGCAGCTGTTAGCTTTAGTCTCGGGTACAACTTCTCTGAGGTTTAGCCTGGTGGGGGTCCGCCAGGCTTATAAAGAGCTGGGGGAAACCCTGAGGTCACAGCTTGTTTTAGCTTCTACACACAGGTAGGCGATACTAGATATTAAAGACCTGCACAACCTGTCAGAAGAGCACTTTTTATCCAAAAGCAATGGTTGCACTAAACATCTTTGGCTGCTAACCTGTGGGGCAAAGTGCAATATTCTGAACCACATGCAATATTTTTTTAATAATATAGATTTTAATGTTTATTAGTTTCTATTTCTACCCAGAGACTGAGTGAGCTGCACATTTAATCTTGTTCAATCCATATGAGTGACATTATCCTTAAACATGTCTTTATAAGGTTGATAAAAGAAGACAGATACACCACTGTGACATTTAGGAGATAGAAGCTGTTTTAAGACAACAGCTACCAAAACACACACTTCCAGGCTGACGAATACTCTGAACGTTTTTTAGATTTGTCAAAGTTACGTTTGTGAAAACAAACAAAAATCATGGCAGAGTTGTGCTCATCCATGGATGCATTGGCTCCTTTTCCTGGCACAGGCACCTCTGGCTCCAGTTCATTCTGGGTTTTGTACAGTAAGCTTCAGTTCATCCCACTGTGAGGACCATAAACCTACCAGTCAATGTGTGATGCGCACTGCTTGATAGATGTGTTTCTACTGGCAGTTTGCAGCCTTCATTACAACAGCAACCCAACTAACAGTCACTCTAATTATAGCTGGACTAGAATAAACTAGGAAAGAGGTCACTTGTGCAAAATAATCTACTGGCTCAGCTTACTACACCATGCATTAATTAGCTGAATGGATCAACAATACCAACAAAGACTTTATAAATAACCCACAACTAAATCACTAAAACCAAGGACGGTGCAGCCTGAAGACACACACAAAGGCATGAAGAAAACCTGCTCAGTTTATAAACTGAAACTACTTGTTTCCATAGCAACCTGTTGAATGCATTTGGAAAACTCATTCATTCATTGCACAAGTTTGTACCATGAAAGCCTTGAAGGTTGTGAAGACGCAACATAGCAACACGCTTCACATTTAGGATGCTGTCAACATTCTCTCCTGGGGATTTCTGTCAATCAGTTAATAAACATGCTCATTCAGACTCACTTCTGCTCTGATGAAGGTTTACTGACTGCATCAACAGACTCTGTATACAATGCTGTGAAAAAGTAGTTGCCCCCTTAAAGATTTCTTCTGTTTTAGCAAACTCATCACACTTAAATGTTTCAGATCAGCAGCCCAGCCACCCTGCAGAGGAAACTCATTTTGGCCGCTCGTTTTTTCAGTCATTCTCAAAGCTGATGCCCATAGGTGAAGATTAGGACGTAGATTGCCCAGTAAATCAAGAGCCTTGCTTTCTGGCTCAGCTACTTCTTCAAAGGAAGTTATTGGCCTCAGATTTGGAGGTGCTGATCTTCATCCAAGCCGCTTCACACTCAGCTGCGAACCTCCCTAGCAAGAGCTGAAGGTCAGAACTTGATGAAGCTAAGAGGACCACATCATTTGCAAAAAGTAGAGATGAGATCCTAACTGCCACCAAACTCAACACCCTCCACACCACGACTGCACCTAGAAATTCTGTCCATAAAATGTATGAACAGAACCGGTGACAAAGGGCAGCCCTGGTGAGGTCCAACCCTCACGGGGAACAGGTCAGACTTACTATACAGGGACTGAATGGCCTTTAACAAAAAGCCATCTGCCTCATACTCCTGGAACACCCCCACAGGGTGTCCCTGTTGACACAGTCACAAGCCTTCTTCAAACCCACAGAACACGTGGATTGGTTGTGCAAACTCCCATGACCCCTCCATCACCCCAGCAAGGGTAAAGAGCTGGTCCACAGTTCCACGACCAGGATGAAAATCTCCTCAATCTGAGATTCAACCATCGACTAGACCTTCACCCCAGTACCTTGGAGTCAGGGTATTAGCCAGAAACTGGCAAAGTGGGTGTCTGCAACCTTTGCTGTCCCCCCCTCCCCGTCCCCCCCAGAAGCAAAACAAAAATGAAAATAAAGCATTCTGAGGGCATTTGGATGAGATTATTATATCAGTGATTTTATCTGACAGCAGGCCTATATCACAAACAACACTAGAAAAGAAACAAATGTACACAGCAAAAAGTGGAGTGTTGATTTAACTCCTACAGAGTTGATTTTAACACTTTTTCTGGGTTTATATAGCTCCACACTCTTCAGAGTTAAATGAACACTTTTGAAATAGTTAAATAATTAACACTGTGACAGAGCTCCTTTTTTAACTCCAAAAACAGAGTTAAAGTAACACTGCAGGATTAAATGGGTAACTCTGCTCTGAGTTACTTTGGTAAAACAAACTACTCTACTCAGTGTTAAATTAAACTCCCTTAAGTGTTAACTATCAAATCTAAAAAAGTTACCTACTTATAATAATTTATTACAATATGCAAATTTGTTTAAAAATGTTTATTTTGTATGTTTTAACATGGTAAATGACAGTAAAATATACAAACTTTTATTAGTAACACAGCTTTAAATATGAAATGGGTTGATAAATCTGAGGTCAAACATTTTTAAAACACACATTTCTTCACTAATCACTCTGTGCTCATAAAGACCATCTGTAAAAAGCTTCTGTCAACATAAAAATATGATATTCTGCTGTTTGACCAAACACTGGCATTTCTTCTTAAATCACACAGCAGATGAGTCATTTTATGTTCTTTACACCACAAATGTCACAAAAACGGTCAAATTATGCAGTTCAACAAACCAGGCTGTCAACAGTTTCCAACTACAGAGAGTTATATTTTTTACTGCATCAATTTAGGTGTTTGATAAATGCTGGAGAAAATTGTACCCACCATGTTTAGTCATTGTGTAGAACACAGTGTGAAGAGGGAATTGGAGCCATTTTTAAAAGTTTTCAACGTTCAAGCAGGTGGATGGAGCTTATTTACCTTTCTGTAGAGTTAAAACACACTGGTGCAATCAACTCTTTGAATTAACTCCAACACTGAACACCTTTTGACTCTGAATGTGTTAATTAACACTTGGAGAGTTGAAATCAACTCTGAAACATTTAAATCTGAAATTTCAACTCTCCAGTTTTTGCTGTGTAGGGCCCTAAAAATCAGTTTGATCTTTTACTACATTCCCATTTTTCCATTTTCCCCCAAGAATCAGTTTTATTTTTTTCTGAAGTCCACATTTTCATTCCAACCACATTTACTAACCTAAAAAGTGAGTAATTATAAAGTTATTGACAGATAATCTAACAAATCAAAGCCACATGATTCAAAATCTAATGTTTTTTAACTTTAACAAAGATAAAAGTTCTGTTCATTTTTACTCCATCCATCCGTCCGTCCGTCCATTCATCCATCACAGAGAACACACAAGGTGTTCTAGCAGCCCCCCCAACTCTCTCCTCCTCCTCCACTCCCCAATTTACCAAAGCATTTTCATTCTTTTTAAAGGAAAATCTGATATCACACACGTTGCAACATAATTTTCAATAACCTCACGGCTCGTTTCTAATAATTTAGCTGAATGTTCTGTAGTACGGTTTAAAAGGCTCAATGTTTCGGCTTGTTTTGATGGGACTCTAAGAGAATCACGTCTTCTTACGCTGTCAGCCCACCGTGAGCTGACTAAAGGATAGGAAAAGTTGTTCTCCAGATTCATAAAGGTCCTTTAGGTATTATTCTGTCCTGAGCGTTGCACTAAACTTCACAGTTTTTAATTTTCCAGAGAAACTTTGTGTTTCTGTGAGACTTTTTGCTGAAGAGGACTGGGTTTCCTCAATTTTTCTCTGTGTAAAGAGAGAAGAGCTCAGCTGAGCCCTTGCTAGAATATCCTACAAAGACAATAATTATCATACATCTGGAAACACTGTACAGCGACTCCTAGCGTAGAACGCCCCTTCATGAGGTCACAAGTCGAGATTTTTAAAGAAGTTTTTAGAAGCTTTGCTGAAAAGTGGCACTTTTGACTATAAAAATGGTTTTAAATATGTATTGTAAAACAAAACACCCTCAATAAAGGTTTCAAATTGTATTTTTGGACAGCATTTTATCTGAATAAAAAAACCCTGCAATTGCTTTTTAATAACAAAACACCACTCTAGTTCAGATTGGGCAGGCTGTTCCTCCCAATCACACCCCTTCAGGTTACGTTGTCATTGCCCATGTGAGCGTTGAAATCCACCAGCAGGACTATGCAGTACCCATGGAGTGCCATCTAGAACTTTTCCCAGGGACTCCAAAAAGGGTGAGTGCTCTGCATTGCTATTTGGTGCATAAGCACAAACAACAGTCAGGGTCCATTCCCCATGGGCTCAAGTACTTTTTCACAGAGCTGTAAATCAGTAAACAGAAAAACCTGGCTACCTAAAGGCACAATCCACTTAGATTTAAAGCCGCATTGTGGATTATTTCATCAAGAGAGCAGTTTTTGAATCTACGACTCCTCCCCAAAACATCTTGATACGCGCGTGCGGTCATGTGCACACGGCGCATTACGTTGCTGGGCATAAAACTGTGCCATTTAACCTGTAGGTTTAATCACTCACAGTTCACAAATCACATTCCAACACTGTACGAGGCTCTGATGAGCCCTCTGTCTCTGCTGCTTCTGATATTTAAGCCTGATTTATACTTCTCCATCTGCGTTGTTACGGAGACACGCAATGCCATTATCCATCAACGCAAGAGCTCTCCAACATCCCCGCAAGGACGGACGGAGTCGAGCTCACTTCTCTAACTATCCGTCTCTTGTCGTTGTCACAAAAAATGCCTAGGCGGCTGCACAATGTCTTGTCGTGGCACAAAAAACGCCTAGGCGGCTGCACAGCAACTTGTCTTCGGCACAAAAAACGCCTAGGCGGCTGCACAGCAACTTGTCGTCTGCCCAAAAAACGCCTAGGCGGCTGCACAGCAACTTGTCGTCTGCCCAAAAAACGCCTAGGCGGCTGCACAGCAACTTGTCGTCTGCCCAAAAAACGCCTAGGCGGCTGCACAGCAACTTGTCGTCTGCCCAAAAAACGCCTAGGCGGCTGCACAGCTACTTGTCGTCGGCACAAAAAACGCCTAGGCGGCTGCGCAGCGACTTGTCATCACAAAAAACGCCTATGCGGCTGCACAGCGACTTATTGCCGGGCCCAAAAAATGCCTAGGCGGCTGCACAGCGACTTGTCTTCGGCACAAAAAATGCCTAGGCGGCTGCACAGTGACTTGTTGTCGTCACAAAGAATGCCTAGGCGGCTGCACAGCGACTTGTCTTCGTCACAAAAACGCCTAGTCGGCTGCACAGCAACTTGTCGTCACACAAAACGCCTAGGCGGCTGCACAGCAACTTGTCTTCGTCACAAAAATGCCTAGTCGGCTGCACAGCAACTTGTCGTCACACAAAACGCCTAGGCGGCTGCACAGCGACTTGTCGTCGTCACAAAGAACGCCTAGGCAGCTGCACAGCGACTTGTCGTCGTCACAAAAAACGCCTAGGCGGCTGCACAGCGACTTGTCGTCGTCACGAAAAACGCCTATGCGGCTGCACAGCGACTTGTCGTCACCAAAAATGCCTAGGAGGCTGCACAGCGACTTGTTGTCACAAAGAATGCCTAGGCGGCTGCACAGCGACTTCTCGTCACAAAAAACGCCTAGGCGGCTGCACAGCGACTTGTCTTCGTCACAAAAAATGCCTAGGTGGCTGCAGAGTGACTTGTCTTCGTCACAAAAATGCCTAGGCAGCTGCACAGCGACTTGTTGTCATAAAGAACGCCAAGGCGGCTGCACAGCGACTTATCGTCACAAAAAACGCCTAGGCGGCTGCACAGCGACTTGTCTTCATCACAAAAAACTCCTAGCTGGCTGCAGAGTGACTTGTTGTCGGCAGAAAAAACGCCCAGGCGGCTGCACAGCAACTTCTCGTCGGCACAAAAAACGCCATGCGCCTACACAGCGACTTGTCGTCGGCACAAAAAATGCCTAGGTGGCTGCACATTGTCTTGTCGTCGGCACAAAAAACGCCTATGTGCCTACACAGCGACTTGTCTTCGGCACAAAAAACGCCTAGGCGGCTGCACAGCAACTTGTCTTCGGCACAAAAAACGCCTAGGCGGCTGCACAGCAACTTGTCGTCTGCCCAAAAAACGCCTAGGCGGCTGCACAGCAACTTGTTGTCGGCACAAAAAACGCCTATGCGGCTGCACAGCGACTTATTGCCGGGCCCAAAAAATGCCTAGGCGGCTGCACAGCGACTTGTCTTCGGCACAAAAAATGCCTAGGCGGCTGCACAGCGACTTGTCTTCGTCACAAAAACGCCTAGTCGGCTGCACAGCAACTTGTCGTCACACAAAACGCCTAGGCGGCTGCACAGCGACTTGTCGTCGTCACAAAAAACGCCTAGGCGGCTGCACAGCGACTTGTCGTTGTCACAAAAAACGCCTATGCGGCTGCACAGCGACTTGTCGTCACCAAAAATGCCTAGGAGGCTGCACAGCGACTTGTCGTCACCAAAAATGCCTAGGAGGCTGCACAGCGACTTGTTGTCACAAAGAACGCCTAGGCGGCTGCACAGCGACTTCTCGTCACAAAAAACGCCTAGGCGGCTGCACAGCGACTTGTCTTCGTCACAAAAAATGCCTAGGTGGCTGCAGAGTGACTTGTCTTCATCACAAAAATGCCTAGGCAGCTGCACAGCGACTTGTTGTCACAAAGAACGCCAAGGCGGCTGCACAGCGACTTATCGTCACAAAAAACGCCTAGGCGGCTGCACAGCGACTTGTCTTCATCACAAAAAACTCCTAGCTGGCTGCAGAGTGACTTGTTGTCGGCAAAAAAAACGCCCAGGCGGCTGCACAGCAACTTCTCGTCGGCACAAAAAACGCCATGCGCCTACACAGCGACTTGTCGTCGGCACAAAAAATGCCTAGGTGGCTGCACATTGTCTTGTCGTCGGCACAAAAAACGCCTATGTGCCTACACAGCGACTTGTTTTCGGCACAAAAAATGCCTAGGCGGCTGCACAGCGACTTGTCTTCGTCACAAAAAACTCCTAGGTGGCTGCAGAGTGACTTGTTGTCGGCACAAAAAACGCCCAGGCGGCTGCACAGCAACTTCTCGTCGGCACAAAAAACGCCATGCGCCTACACAGCGACTTGTCGTCGGCACAAAAAATGCCTAGGCGACTGCACAGCGACTTGTCTTCGTCACAAAAAACTCCTAGGTGGCTGCAGAGTGACTTGTTGTTGGCACAAAAAACGCCATGCGCCTACACAGCGACTTGTTGTCGGCACAAAAAACGCCTAGGTGGTTGCACATTGTCTTGTCATCGGCACAAAAAACGCCTATGTGCCTACACAGCGACTTGTCTTCGGCACAAAAAATGCCTAGGCGGCTGCACAGCGACTTGTCGTCGTCACAAAGAACGCCTAGGCGGCTGCACAGCGACTTGTCTTCGTCACAAAAAACGCCTAGTCGGCTGCACAGCGACTTGTCTTCGTCACAAAAAACGCCTAGGCGGCTGCACAGCGACTTGTCTTCGTCACAAAAAACTCCTAGGTGGCTGCAGAGTGACTTGTTGTCGGCACAAAAAACGCCCAAGCGGCTGCACAGCAACTTGTCGTCTGCCCAAAAAACGCCTAGGCAGCTGCACAGCAACTTGTCGTCGGCACAAAAAATGCCTAGGCGGCTGCACAGCGACTTGTTGTCACAAAGAACGCCTAGGCGGCTGCACAGCGACTTGTCGTCACAAAAAACGCCTAGGCGGCTGCACAGCGACTTGTCTTCGTCACAAAAAACGCCTTGGCGGCTGCACAGCGACTTGTCGTCGTCACAAAGAACGCCTAGGCGGCTGCACAGCGACTTGTCGTCGTCACAAAAAATGCCTAGGCGGCTGCACAGCGACTTGTTGTCACAAAGAACGCCTAGGCGGCTGCACAGCGACTTGTCGTCACAAAAAACGCCTAGGTGGCTGCAGAATGACTTGTCTTTTTCACAAAAAACGCCTAGGCGGCTGCACAGCGACTTGTCACAAAGAACGCCTAGGCGGCTGCACAGCGACTTGTCGTCACAAAAAACGCCTAGGCGGCTGCACAGCGACTTGTCTTCATCACAAAAAACGCCTAGGTGGCTGCAGAGTGACTTGTTGTCGGCACAAAAAACGCCCAGGCGGCTGCACAGCAACTTCTCGTCGGCACAAAAAACGCCATGCGCCTACACAGCGACTTGTCGTCGGCACAAAAAACGCCATGCGCCTACACAGCGACTTGTCGTCGGCACAAAAAACGCCATGCGCCTACACAGCGACTTGTCGTCGGCACAAAAAACGTCTAGGTGGCTGCACATTGTCTTGTCGTCGGCACAAAAAACACCTAGTCTGCTGCACAGCAACTTGTCGTCTGCACAAAAAACGCCTAGGCGGCTGCACAGCGGCTTGTCGTTGGACCAAAAAATGCCAACTCGACTGCACAGCGACTTGTCGTCGTCACATAAAACACCTAGGAGGCTGCACAGCAACTTGTCGTGGGCAAAACAACTGCCTAGGCAGCTGCACAGTGACTTGTCGTCACAAAAAACGCCTAGGCGGCTGCACAGCGACTTGTCTTCGTCACAAAAAACTCCTAGGTGGCTGCAGAGTGACTTGTTGTCGGCACAAAAAACGCCCAAGCGGCTGCACAGCAACTTGTCGTCTGCCCAAAAAACG
>SSNR01000347.1:187878-220120 GCA_006937965.1 Callopanchax toddi
GCCTAGGCGGCTGCACAGCGACTTGTCGTCACAAAAAACGCCTAGGCGGCTGCACAGCGACTTGTCTTCATCACAAAAAACGCCTAGGTGGCTGCAGAGTGACTTGTTGTCGGCACAAAAAACGCCCAGGCGGCTGCACAGCAACTTCTCGTCGGCACAAAAAACGCCATGCGCCTACACAGCGACTTGTCGTCGGCACAAAAAACGCCATGCGCCTACACAGCGACTTGTCGTCGGCACAAAAAACGCCATGCGCCTACACAGCGACTTGTCGTCGGCACAAAAAACGTCTAGGTGGCTGCACATTGTCTTGTCGTCGGCACAAAAAACACCTAGTCTGCTGCACAGCAACTTGTCGTCTGCACAAAAAACGCCTAGGCGGCTGCACAGCGGCTTGTCGTTGGACCAAAAAATGCCAACTCGACTGCACAGCGACTTGTCGTCGTCACATAAAACACCTAGGAGGCTGCACAGCAACTTGTCGTGGGCAAAACAACTGCCTAGGCAGCTGCACAGTGACTTGTCGGCACAAAAAATGCCTAGGTGGCTGCACAGCAACTTGTCGTAGGCAAAAAAAATGCCTAGGCGCCTTCACAGCGACTTGTCTTCATCACAAAAATCCCCTAGGCGCCTGCACAGCAACTTGTCGTCGTCACAAAAAATGCCTAGGTGCCTACACAGAGACTTGTCTTCGTCAAAAAATCCCTTATGCGGCTGCACAGCGACTTGTCGTCGTTACAAAAAACGCCTAGGCGCCTGCACAGCGACTTGTCGTCGGCACACTTATGTAGACCAGTAGGCTTTATTTAAACCAGTAGACTTTATTTAGACCAGCAGACCTTTTTTAAACCAGTAGACCTTTTTTAGACCAGTATACCTTATTTAGACCAGTAGACTTTATTTAGACCAATAGACCTTATTTAAACCAGTAGACTTTATTTAGACCAATAGACCTTATTTAGACCAGTAGACTTTTTTTAGACCAGTAGACTTTTTTAGACCAGTAGACCTTTTTTAGACCAGTAGACTTTTTTTAGACCAGTAAACCTTATTTAGACCAGTAACCCTTATTTAGACCAGTAGACTTTATTTGGACCAGTAGACTTTATTTAGAACAGTAAACCTATTTTAGACCAGAAGACTTTTTTTATACCAGTAAATAGGGATGGGAATCGAAAACCGGTTCTTAATGAGAACCGGTTCCCAGTGTTTCAATCCCTTGGAATCGTTTGCCATTTTTGCTAACGATTCCCTTATCGATTCCAGTCGGCGCAAAAAATAAAATAAAATAAATTCCAGTCGGCGCGACTACGTCACCACGAGTCACTAAACTCACGTTTCTCCACCGTGTAGATTAGAGCCATATCGTTGTAGATGTGCGTGGTAACAGCAGCAGTAACCTCCTCCTTCCTTCCATTCCACTCAGCTGGCAGCTACATGACGTGCTGCAGGTAAAAACCTGATCAGCGTCTGGAGTTTATTCTGAGCTCTTACTCCAACACTCGACGCTGCTCTTGCAGCTTTTGCTCTTTAACTGTCTCTGTATTCTTCGACTTGGTTTTTGTGCAGGTGAGAAAATATACTAGTGGCGTCGGAGTCCGTTGTTGGAACCGGGAGCCGGCAAACTTTACCAACAGCTGCTGTTTGGTCCACGTCGGTCTTTTTATATTTAAACCACATCCATGAGACAGAAGTTTTCCCTCTTTTAGGTAAAAGCTCCTCGGTTTGAGTTAGCTGGTTATCCTGTTGACTCTGGTCTAAAACGCGTCCACTACCGTCTGCCTCCATGTTTGTTTATGTGTTGCTGCACGGTGCGTTCATGAACATCCCGTAAAGTGCAATATGCTGTAAAACTTCTATCGTGGCTTAAACGATAGAGCTTTTTATCTGACAGTAGACATTTTCTATCGTCCAGATGAAATATTTCCTCATAACGCACAGCCCTATGTGCCCTACCTGTCTGAGAGGGTGTCCTCCAGCTGGAGACACAATAAGTCCAGAAAGATCAGGTATCCTTCCTGAAAAAGCAGATATGCTCATTTTTCTGCAGAAGAATTGTTAATTTTCCATAGTTGATGGTTGCAAAATTGCACAATTCCATTAAACTTGACTTGAGTTGTATTTGTTGCTGGCTGATGTAATTTTGTGTGTTCAGCTCATATCCTTTTTAAAAAGAGAGTTGAAATGTTACATTCTTGTGGAATTGCACAGAATAATTTATGTTGTATTTTATGTTATTTCTACAAAATAATATTGTATTATTATTTTATACTTAGAAACTTTTTTTTCTGGGCACCCTGTGACCTTAGGCTCTGGTTTTCTTAAGACCTCACTGTTGGATGTATAAGGTCATCATCTTACTTCTAAACTTGTATCTTACTCAAAGATAAGATATAAACCAGCTTGAAGCTAATAGATCTGTTTGTTCTCTTTTTTTCCAAATGAGAATCGATAAGAGAATCGATAAAGAATTGAATCGTTATACAGAATCGAAAATGGAATCGGAATCGTAAAAATCTTATCAATTCCCATCCCTACCAGTAAACCTTATTTAGACCAGTAGACTTTTTTTTTAGACCAGTAGACTTTTTTTAGACCAGTAGACTTTTTTTAGACCAGTAGACTTTATTTGGACCAGTAGACTTTATTTAGAACAGTAGACTTTATTTAGACCAGTAAACCTTATTTAGACCAGTAGACTTTATTTAGACCAGTAGACTTTATTTAGACCAGTAGATCTTTTTCAGACCAGTAGATTTTATTTAGACCAGTAGACTTTATTTAGACCAGTAGACCTTTTTTAGACCAGTAGATTTTATTTAGACCACTAGACTTTATTTAGACCAGTAGACTTTATTTAGACCAGTAAACCTTATTTAGACCAGTAGACTTTATTTAGACCAGTAGACTTTATTTAGACCAGTAGACTTTATTTAGACCAGTAGACCTTTTTCAGACCAGTAGATTTTATTTAGACCAGTAGACATTATTTAGTCCAGTAGACCTTTTTTAGACCAGTAGACTTTATTTAGACCACTAGACTTTATTTGGATCAGTAGACTTTATTTAGAACAGTAAACCTTATTTAGACCAGTAGACTTTATTTGGACCAGTAGACTTTATTTAGACCAGTAAACCTTATTTAGACCAGTAGACTTTATTTGGACCAGTAGACTTTATTTAGACCAGTAGACAATATTTAGACCAGTAGACTTTATTTGGACCAGTAGACTTTATTTGGACCAGTAGACTTTATTTAGAACAGTAGACTTTATTTGGACCAGTAGACTTTATTTAGAACAGTAGACTTTATTTAGACCAGTAAACCTTATTTAGACCAGTAGACTTTATTTGGACCAGTAGACTTTATTTAGAACAGTAGACTTTATTTAGACCAGTAGACTTTTTTAGACCAGTAGATCTTTTTTTAGACCAGTAGACTTTATTTAGACCGGTAGACTTTATTTAGACCGGTAGACTTTATTTAGACCAGTAGACTTTATTTAGACCAGTAGATCTTTTTTACACCAATAGACCTTTTTTAGACCAGTATAAATTTTGTAGACCAGTAGACCTTTTTGTAGACCAGTAGACCTTTTTGAGGCCAGTAAGTACAACAGCTGTACTTAATGAAAATCCCCATTTTGACCAACGCGTAGCTTTTACGTTGTTGAGATGAAAATGAAATGAGTCAGTCGATAGAAAGTGCAGAATATGGGACCTGTAAATCAGGTGTGTTCAAGTAGGGAAACACCTTACCTTTACTGGATAGTGAAGCTTGTGGACTGAGGTTATTGACCACTGACCTACAGGAACAACTCAACCTCAGTTACAGCGTCTATCAGTTGATCACTCTACCAGAGGTTTTATTGAGCCTTTATTTTGGGAATGTTTTCATTATTTGCAAGAAGAGTGGTGAGAGTCAACTACTGTCCAACTAATCAGAACATTATTATTGTTTCACACATGGTCTGCACTTGCACTCATTGCACCCTCTGCTTTTCTGGGTCACAGGGGCAGCATCCCCATTAGGGAATCCCAAACTGTCCTCTCTCAGCCACCTCCACCAGCTCATCCAGTGGGACCCCAAGGTGTCCCCAGGCCAGCATGTAGATTTAATTCCTCCAGCATGTCCCTCGTTAACCCAGGGGCTTCCTGCCGGTAGGACATGTCTGAAACATCCCCGCCAGAACGTGTCAGGAGGCATCCTGACAATATTCCTGAACCACCTCCACTGGTTTCTCTTGACATTCTCTGAGTCCATCCCAGATATCTGAGGTACTCATCCTATCTCTGAGGCTGAGCACAGCCTCCCTGCAGAGAAAACTTTTTGGCATATCTGCAATCTCTATCCTTCAGTCATTACCTAAAGCTCATGATGTAAGGTGAAGGCTGAAAAGTAGGCAGACTGGTAAATTGTGATGTTTTGTTTTCTTTCCCAGCTCCTTCTTCACCCCAACAGACTGTACGTCACTGCAGACACTGCCCCAATACTCCTGTAAATGTAAATGTCTTGCATTTGTATAGCGCTTTTCAAAGTCAGTGGACTTTACATCAGTCAGTCATTAGGCGAAGCGACCAGACAGAGGCGCCAGCAGCCCTCTGACCACCATCACCAATTGGCAATGAGGGTAAAGTGTCTTGCCCAAGGACACAATGACAAAGTAACCCTGTCGGAGCAGGGATTTGACCCAAGACCCAACACCCTACCGCTGAGCTACTGCCTCCCTATCAATCTCCTGCATCCTCCTTCCCTAACTTGTGAACTATGGTGTGGTACCAGGGCCAAAATTAAAGCTATTGCGCCCCCTGTGGTGACTACATACTTCTAGCGGGAGACCATATCCATTCTAATGGTAGCTACTGATCTGATCAATGATAGACCAGCATCGGTACCTGAGTGGCTGCTCTTTGTAAATGAGAAAGAGACTACTCACTTGTGTTAGGTTGGAGAGGGCTAGTGACTAGCATGCTTAGGTTGGACATCCACTGGTTTCCTACTACCTCTGCTGTCTATTGGCATGGATAGTTTGGCGTTAGCATTGGAGAGGCTAGTGACCAGCATGCCTAGGCTGACCCCCAACTGGATTAGTCACATACTCTTTTCTAATTGAAAACTTTATCATTTCAAATTAGGTGCAACTTTGTGTTTGTTGCACAGATCAAACACAGAAAAACCAGAGCTCGTCCCATTTGACAGGGTATTAAATGAATGTCTCTCATGTGGAATAATATTGATTTATATGTCAGATGTTTTTGATAAACACATCTTTCCCATTGATTTGATAATTTCCCTGGGTTATCAATTAAAGTAATTTTAATTTAATTCAACATGACTTCTCAGCGGGGCTGCATGGTGGCGCAGTTGGTTAGCACTGTTGCCTCGCAGCAAGGAGGTCATGAGTTCACGTCCCAGCTCTGCGGCCTCTCCGCGTGGAGCTTGCATGTTCTCCCCATGCATGCATGGGCTTTCTCCGGGTACTCCAGTTTCCTCCCACAGTCCAAAGACATGACTGTCAGGCTAATTGGGCTGGGTGCTCATTTATAAAACTTGCTTACGCACAAAATGGGCCAAAAAGTTGCATAGGTCACATTTTATGCAAAATTTGGGATTTATAAAAGATAACGTAACGGAAAAATGTGTGCAACTCTAAGCAAACTTTAGACCTTGAGTAAGGACATGTTGGAGAGGTGAAACCTGTCAGAGCAGCTGGTGAGATGAAAAATGTTGAATTTATGACACAATTAAAGACTTGTAGACCCTCACGCACACAGAACTAACAATCTGTCTCTAAAAATAATAAAAATTAAAGTCTGAATGAAAATATGTCGCATTTTCGAAAAATATCCCATTATGTTCATCCAGTCGTCTTCAGATTATATAACAACTGCGCTTATTGGTGCATTAATTGTGATTTCTGAGACTTAGGAATCCTGCAGTGACACTTGTGCGTAATGCGCTGCAGCTCAGCCAGTAGTCAGACTCCAGATGAATGGGAGAGAGTTTTTAGAGATTTCTAGATAATGACTGGACCATTGATCAGCTGATAGATTCATTAGAGCATCCTATGGATCAACTGGGTCCAGTATTAGAGCAACAGAACCATCAGAACCAGTAAAACCCGGTGTCACCGGCCGTTCTCAGGTTTCAACCAGCGATTATTTTATCCAACAGGTTGACTGTTTAATAGGATGAACAACATGACGTGTCTTCCCCTTTGGATTAAATTAAATGTTGTCATTAAACGTTTCTCTTAGATCTACACCATCTCTCTGTCAGACTGACAGCAGACGCGCTGCAGCGAGACGTCTCTCGGAGCACTTCCGTGTTCGTAATTCGTCACATTTCACCACCTAATAAAACATTTTTCCGTTCTTCCACTTCACCACAAGCACCTCGAGTTTCAGCCTCTGTAAAATCACGTTTTCTAAACCTCTCTGTTGTCACGATTTACTGTTAAAAGCCAGAAACCCACCGGCTTATGCATATGCAATTATTCATGAGGTCTTTTGCATTGACCGTATATGGCAGAATGTGGGTGTGTAGGAGGAGGGTTCTGACCCAAAAACAGCTGAGCGCAGTTCTAGGTCTGACAGCGATTTATAAAGCAGAATTACGTGGATCTGTGCGTCCGCAGGGTTTTATAAATTGGAAATGGAATTTGCGTACCTGAAATTTTTTGGCTGAGCTTAAGCAAGTTTTAGTAAGGATTCTACGCAAAGTTTTATAAATGAGCACCCAGGTAAATTGTCCTTAGGTGTGAGTGGGTGTGTGGTTGTTTGTCTCGTTCATCTCTGTGTGGCCCTGCGATGGACTGGTGACCCGTCCAGGGTGTCCCCCACCCCTCACCCCTTGACCGCTGGAGATGGGCACCAGCTCCCCCGCGACCCCCTGTGGAGGACCAAGCGGTTACAGAAGATGGATGGATGGATGACTTCTCAACTGAACTTGCCTTTTTCTGAAGGTTATGGATGTAAACATTTCTCTTTGCTGATCAGGTCAGAATAGATCAAGCGTCATTTTCGACTTTGTATCTAGGACATCAAAACAGTTTTTGACACTTAATACAGTGAGTCTGTGAAACTACACAACCAGTTTGCTGATGTATAATCTAAATTTTAATACAGGAGAATTACTAATAAAAAATGTACTGCCAAAAGCTCAATGGAGAATTTAGCATTTTCTCACATATTCAAATCTAAATCCAAATATTTAAAAATCAGACAATGTGATTTTCTGGACTCTCACAGTTGAAGTGTTCCTATGATAAATATTACAGACCTCTCATCTTTTTAAGTGGGACAACTTGCAGAATCAGTGTCTGCCAAATACCGTATTGACCTGTACATAGGATGACCCTGATTATAAGACGACCCCTCCTTTCCAAGACTAATCTTCAGAAAAAATACTAAATTCACTTTTTAAAGAAAAAAAAAGTTTTTTGAAATTTTGAGTCATTTAAATAATACCGTAATTACAGACTGCTTTAATATAAGCCTATCAATCAAGGACTGATGTTCTTTGTCGTGGTGAAGCACTTCCATCAATTGGAAAAAAGAGAAAACAGTTCAGTCAAATCTATTTCTTGCTCTTTCTTCTTGTGCTCTCTCTTGGAATCAATTTTCTGTGTGTGTGTGTGTGTGTGTGTGTGTGTGTTTGTGTTAAGATAGTGATTAGATCATAGTGAAGGTCATGGGTAGATTTAGCGTGGACGAAGGTGGCGTGTCCCACCAATAACTCGATCTAAGGGTGCAGAAATAACACTGCATCCCCACCACCAACACATGAAGCACCAGCTCAGCGGACCAAGGTGCTGTGCAGCTGTTTGAGGACCTGGTTCCAGGAGAAGGAGGCGTGTCTGTCCAGATGGAGCAGTGCGAACCCTCTACCTGGACAGAAGTCTGCCCTGAGCTCCTCACGCTGAAAGCACCTGGGACCATTCGCAATCAGAGCAGCACTTACTGTTGCTGCTGCCTTTACAAAATACCTACGCCCTCTGCCTTTGTGTTCGTGTTATGACCCCATACAACTATCAGCATGTATCACTGGTTAGACCACGATTTATAAGATGACATTTTTACATTATTTTCAACAAGAAAAAAAACATTTTATATTCAAGTCAATATGGTACTTATTGGCTCCACTGTAAGAGGCCACAAAAAGTTGTGTGTGTGTGTGTGTGTGTGTGTGTGTGTGTGTGTGTGTGTGTGTGTGTGTGTGTGTGTGTGTGTGTGTGTGTGTGGAGATAAAGTAAGATCAAGCTGAGGTTCTGATGGCTGACTCAGAGGGACAATGCTAATCGGGTGGTGAACCTGTCTGACTGACGCAGGAAGAGAATGAGACCAGGATTTGAGTTGTAGTGTGTTCTACTCATGATACAATGCTGCCATCATGTGTCCATTAGAGGTATAACATGCTTTCTGTCTGTAATATTCCTGTCTGTGGCTGAAAATCATTAAAGGTTTAACATACAGTGAGTCAGAGCAGATAATGGTGATGATATATTTAAATATCATCCATCTATTAGTGACGTTATACTAGTTATAAAATAGTTTCTCTGTTTTTAATCATTAACATTTGTGTGTTTTCTGCCTTTCTTACTCAACAATATGAAATCAGCATTAGGTCCTCCCTAAACCTTTGTTCTGAATTCTGTGGTTTATATAAATCACAGCTTTCTTCATTGAAAACATATCTTTTATGTTGATGTGAAACAATTTGATGAATCCAAAATACAAATGTGCAAACATTAATAATGCTATAAATGCTCTCAGAAATTTACCTCAAATGTTTAAAAATAAAAAAAATTTCTAAAGCAAAGTGGATCTAGAAGACACTTTACATGAGAATTAAACAACTTCCTTTTGTAAAATATGTGTTACAGTATTATCACATTTCACAAACTAATGGAAGGAAGGAAGGCCTAATTAAGAACAAGTTTAAAGGTGTGGTTTACTGAGAAAACATTTTTTTGAAAATTTTCTGATTAATATTGGTCACTGAGCTTTTCATGCAGGCTGAACATGAAAACAGTTTTCTACATATATCTCCAGCTTTAGCTTCTTATAGAACATAGAGGTTGAAATATTTGAAAAACCTCGCACATCTACGTCACACTGTGAATTTGCATACATGGTCTTGCCCATCTTTGCTCGGGCCGCCCCACAGGCAGGTCCAGATAATGCAGGCTAGATATGGTTTGAGCCTAGGGGCCTCGTGTGGTCTGGGGGGCCCATTGGCCAGTAAAAAATATAGAATTTTATTTAAATTTACATGTAAGAATATTCTTAAAGTGAATTGCCCCTCAAAATTGGTAGCAACACAGATTGTTTGCAATCTTGACTCACCTGATATGTAATGTTCTATATAGAAACAGGACAACTGAACCGTGGCATAGAGGTTTAAGATGTTGCCTCTGATGTGGGAGACCTGGGTTTGAGTCCCAGGCCGGTCATGTGACAATGTCTAATATGCTAATAAATTGTATCAATAATATAACCACTATTCATAATTAACAATAAATACATATTTAAAAAGGAGCTAGAACAAGCAAAGGCTTATTTAATACCATTTCTTTACCAGACCTAAAAATTGATTAATCTACTGTTTTTCTTACATCACAGCATTTTATAATAACCATATAACCCCATTAGGCTGTGCAATAACATACAAATTGCAATACATTTACAAAACATACACATAATCACATGAGGTCATTTAAAATCAGCAGGAATAAATATAGATATAGTAAAATAATTTTAAACATTAAAATAATTTCCACAGAAGTAAACTGCCTTCTTCCAATATTAAGTAATTTATTGTTTTAACCTATCATGGTTTAGGTCAGCCTAATTAATTAGATTTCATTCAGCCGACTTTTTGTAGTTCAGTCCCATTTAGCTTAATTACCTTTAACATGAGCTCAAATGATTCTATTATATTAAGTTAATGCCGTTTCATTTTAATGTATGAAGTTAATATAATTCTGTAACCTGCAGGTTGAATGAACCCTAACAGATCAGGTTGACCCAACCAGCTGAAACAAATGTTACTTGATTGTGTAGAAATCAATCCTATGCTTTTGTAGTTTGTTCAGCATAAAGCTGTCAGTGGTTTGTGTCAAAGGCAGGGATAAATACAAAGAAGTGCAATGATTAAACTATCTTGTATTTAAAAAACTAAACTCATGCATAATTTACTGTCTGTTTAAAAAGCAGAGTTGTCAAACACCGGTCGTTGACTGTCTCTGTCCTACAAGTTTCACTATTTATCTTGATCCAACACACCTGAATGTGTTGTTAAATTATGTCTTTGGCATTTCCTCAAGTTCTACAATAGCCAGTTAATCAGCCACTGATTTAAATCAGGTGTGATGGAGCTGAGAAACAATTAAAACATGCTGGACAGCAGCGCTGGTTTACAGCTAAGGGCCAGCTCATATGGCAGGAGTTTCAAATCATAGGAGGCGTCATGTGGTGTTAAAAAAAAATCACTGATATTAACCGTTCTGCTACAGTGCCTGTCAGTAGTGGTCCTACAGTGTGTGGTGTGTGTCCACATGATAAAAAACAACACACCACACATGAACCAACTGTACCCAACATTCCCATAGCACGCATGAAACCCTGCAGAACTTTGAGACCAAATTTAACTTCAGAGTAGAGCACGCATGGGGGTGCATGCTGGGTAGGCAGAGCAGAGCTGGTGCTCAAAGTAAAAACTAAAAAGCCACAAAGAGCCTGATTTTACAGGCAGAGAGCTGATGATGTTTAAACTGTACAGATAATCATTGTGCTACTGTGAAAACAGTAGTTTATCATGTTTGAAATATAAACATAATTCAGTCTCAGGCTGAAAATAAAAGTTATAAACTTTATTACTTCAGCACCATCCTGTCAGACACTGTAGTCTAAGTCTAATGGTTAGTGACATTGACTCCCATACCTGAGTGTGTGGGTTCAATCCACACCTGAAACCAATTTTCATTATGTGTTTAAAAGTTCCTGATCAGGGATCGGCAGGCCTACTGGCAAAAACACTGAGTCAGAAATAAACAGTCCGAGAAACATGTGGTGGGCCAGAAGCACGTGGGTCACAGGCTGAATTTGGCCCGCGGACCGCCCGTTGTCGACCCCTGCCTTAAGCACATGAGCACCTCTGAGGGAATGTGTGAGTATTGGGACAGGGACAACGACCTCCATTTCAGGACGGGAGACAATGGAGCCAAGTTTAGCGATGTTTCTGAGGTGGTAAAAACAGGAATTAACCAGAAATCTGATGTGATTTAAAACCTGAGTCAATGGTTACTCCAAGGTTTCTGTTGGTAGATTTAATTAATGGACCAAGAGGCCCAAGGATCTCCTTCACCTTTAAAGAAATGTTTTCTGCTGCAAAGATGATTATTTCAGTTTTTCTCTCATTTAGTTGTAAGAAGCTGCCTGACGTCCAGCTTTTAATAGAATCCAGGCATTTCAGGAGGTTGTGCATCGTGAAGTGGTTGTCTGGAGGAAAAGAAATGTATAACTGGATATCATCAGTGTAGCACTGATAGGATATATCCTGGGAAGATGACAGTATTGAACCAAAAGGGAGCAGATAGAGCAGAAATAGCCCCAGGACAGAGCCCTGAGGAACACCAAACTGTACTGGACAGGAGAGGGATTTGTAAGTACAGTGGTGTGAAAAACTATTTGCCCCCTTCCTGATTTCTTATTCTTTTGCATGTTTGTCACACAAAATGTTTCTGATCATCAAACACATTTAACTATTAGTCAAAGGTAACACAAGTAAACACAAAATGCAGTTTTTAAATGATGGTTTTTATTATTTAGGGAGAAAAAAGATCCAAACCTACATGGCCCTGTGTGAAAAAGTGATTGCCCCCCTTGTTAAAAAATAACTTAACTGTGGTTTATCACACCTGAGTTCAATTTCCCCCCCCCCCCCAGGCCTGATTACTGCCACACCTGTTTCAATCAAGAACTCACTTAAATAGGCGCTACCTGACACAGAGAAGTAGACCAAAAGCACCTCAAAAGCTAGACATCATGCCAAGATCCAAAGAAATTCAGGAACAAATGAGAACAAAAGTAATTGAGATCTATCAGTCTGGTAAAGGTTATAAAGCCATTTCTAAAGTTCTTAACTAACCTAACAAGAATTACTAAAGCCTGTCACAACTTCCCTCAGAAGCCCAGACAAATCAGATGAGATGAGCTCTGAGCTCATTGACGGTTGATAACGTTATCGGATGAATTTTGTCCAATTAAACATTTTTAAGACTAAAACACACTGATCTGTCATCAGAGGTCTGTCTCCTTTAACTTTACAGCTGTTTTCTCAGGCTCACCCTGTTTTAATAGTTTTACTGTAGAAACCTTCTCATCTCCTGACAGGAAAGGATTACATTTAGTTTACAGGTGACCTGATTAAATCATCAACTCTCTTTTTTTACTATCAAATAACTTTAAACTGATTTATTTCACCTGTCAAAAAGTGATTGTAGCATCCAGTTTATCAGTAATCTGCCTTAAAATTATTTTATTTCCCTACTGTTAATTTCAATATCCACATCATAGGACTCTTTCATCATGTTTTTGTTTAATAAAACTATTTTTGGAGGAATTGAACATTAGTATTAATGTAAGTCTCTGAAAACAAAGACAAACCTCTGATACAATCATTGACAGATCAATGTGTTTTTAGTGTTGATATTGTTTGATATGTTGAATTTTAAGCTGCCAGTTATTATGCTGAGAAACGCAGCTTGAGCGGCACGCGCTGCCATATTCACGCTATTGAGAGGCGCGTGCACACTGAGTATGGAGGTGATCAGATAACGTCATCCATCCTTCAGCCAAAGTGAGGAGACATGGCAGAAAATAACCAACGGGCTGCTCAGACCGTCAAAAATAAACTGTTGTGCTAACTTCTAAGAGGTTTTTTTTTTTTTTTTTACGTTGACTTATTTATTTATTTAGCTGAATGCTCGATGGATCAAAGTAAAACGATGTTGGTCCAGCCCAGTGTCAGTGGACCCGCTGATCTCCTGGTTTAATGGACCAATCAGATCAAAGTATGAATTTAAAAACGTCTGGACCGTCGGTTCACCAGAGACCCAGATCTGCTGACGCGGAGCGTGTCCGGTGTTCTGCCCAAACTCTGCCAAGTTTTTGCCGTGGGTCCACGACTCGCTTGGCGGCGGCCCCTCCCAGCCGAACATGTCCGAACCACAGACTAGATGCGGTCCAGTTCGGGGGAGGAGGAGTTCCAGATGCCGAGCGTGTTGCGGGCGCGGGAGCTTCTCAGGGGCTGACGCGCGTCTCCCCCCCAGCACCGGCTCGCTGCCGGGTGCTGTCGCTGGACCCGGTCCAGGTCCTGGATCTGCTGCGCGTCTGACTCCAAACAGAACCTGAGTCTGCCATTTGGTGATGACTGGCACAGACGCGTGACAATGGAATATTATTTGTAGATAATAATTTAGTTAAAAAAAAATTTTTTTTTAGACCAATAGGTGAAATTGAATAATTTCCCGCGGCACACCTGAAAATCTCCCACGGCACACTAGTGTGCCGCGGAACAGTGGTTGAAAAACACTGATCTAAAGAACTGCAGGCCTCACTTGCCTCAATTAAGGTCAGTGTTCACGACTCCACCATAAGAAAGAGACTGGGCAAAAATGGCCTGCATGGCAGATTTCCAAGGCGCAAACCACTTTTAAGCAAAAAGAACATTAAGGCTTGTCTCAAGTTTGCTAAAAAACATCTCAATGATTGCCAAGACTTTTGGGAAAATACCTTGTGGACCGACGAGACAAAAGTAGAACTTTTTGGAAGGTGCGTGTCCCGTTACATCTGGCGTAAAAGTAACACAGCATTTCAGAAAAAGAACATCATACCAACAGTAAAATATGGTGGTGGTAGTGTGATGGTCTGGGGATGTTTTGCTGCTTCAGGACCTGGAAGGCTTGCTGTGATAGATGGAACCATGAATTCTACTGTCTACCAAAAAATCCTGAAGGAGAATGTCCTGAAGGCCATCTGTTCGTCAACTCAAGCTGAAGCCATCTTGGGTGCTGCAGCAGGACAATGACCCAAAACACACCAGCAAATCCACCTCTGAATGGCTGAAGAAAAACAAAATGAAGACTTTGGAGTGGCCTAGTCAAAGTCCTGACCTGAATCCTATTGAGATGTTGTGGCATGACCTTAAAAAGGCGCTTCATGCTAGAAAACCCTCAAATAAAGCTGAATTACAACAATTCTGCAAAGATGAGTGGGCCAAAATTCCTCCAGAGCACTGTCAAAGACTCGTTGCAAGTTATCGCAAA
This sequence comes from Callopanchax toddi, assembly GCA_006937965.1. NCBI lineage: Eukaryota > Metazoa > Chordata > Actinopteri > Cyprinodontiformes > Nothobranchiidae > Callopanchax > Callopanchax toddi. Next base: position 202,209 of record SSNR01000347.1, read on the forward strand.
CGCTTGATTGCAGTTATTGCTGCTAAGGGTGGCCCAACCAGTTATTAGGGTCAGGGGGCAATCACTTTTTCACACAGGGCCATGTAGGTTTGGATCTTTTTTTTTCTCCCTAAATAATAAAAACCATCATTTAAAAACTGCATTTTGTGTTTACTTGTGTTATCTTTGACTAATAGTTAAATGTGTTTGATGATCAGAAACATTTTGTGTGACAAACATGCAAAAGAATAAGAAATCAGGAAGGGGCAAATAGTTTTTCACACCACTGTATACACAGTCAAAAACATTAAACAATGACAAGTATAAACATAATCAAGAATATAAACAAAGTCTCATCTATATACATGTTCAGTGAGGGAATGCCTGGATGAAGAGGTGAGTTTTCAGATGTTTTTTGAAAACCTCCAGTGTTGCAGAGACGGAGTTTCAGGGGCAGGCTGTTCCACAGTCTGGGAGTCAGAGCCTGAAAGGCCCTGTCCCCTTTGGTTTTTAGTTTGGTGCGAGGAACAGCCAGCAGGTTTTGAGATGAAGATCAAAGGTTGTGGGAGACTGTGTGTGGAGAAAGAAGCTGTGATAATTAAGAGCCTGGCCGGTTAGAGCTCTGTAGGTGAGAACCAGGACTTTAAACTGGATTCTCAATTCTACAGGGAGCCAGTGAAGGGACTTTAAAATCGGGGTGATGTGAATTCGCCTGCTGGATTTAGTCAGGAGTCAGAAGTTAGCAACATAGCTTTTCTTATGCTTTACATTCACCATAAACATAAGTTCAAATAACCTCTTAACAGAAAAGTAACAAATCTTACAGAAAATAAAGCTACACATTGATTACTTACAGAATATGGCTCAACAAACTCTCCAACGATGTAAAATGAGCTTAAAGTTGTGCAGCTTGTTTACTCCTACAGTCATTTTCTCACACTGCCAGCATGAACTTTGCCTGCTGCTTACAACACATCACCAAAGGGGGCAGTGTAGCACACCCAAAATAACTAAAGAAGAAGCCACAATACTCAAGGGATAATACAGCCCTCTAGTGGGAAAACTGAGAATTGCACCAGTAAAAGAAAACCAATAGAGCAATAACAGAAGGGCAGAATATTGTGCATACTTTAGATTTGGTATAATTTTTTGTTCAAGTTCTATATTGGTTGACTGAAATGTAACTCCCCAATTAATACAGTATGAATAGATGGTGGAAAATGCCTTGCATACGAAGCCTGGAGGCAAGGATGTTCTTGAAGAGTACAAGTCTGAACATTCATTAAAGCACTGCACTCGGAGACAGCTTGTCAACATTTTGGCTAGTCACATGGCTGAGGTATTGACCCAAATATAGGACAACCCTGATAATACGACCCCCTGATAGAATGATAGTTGCAGCTAAAATCGAGACCAGGAAAGAGGTCCTACCTCAAGTGAAGGAGTGTATGTCACATCCTGTGCCCCCTGTCGCCATTTAGTGTTCTCTTAGTCAGTCGTTCTCAGTGTTTCCTGCCTCCTGTTCCACAATAAAGACTTTAACTTGGATTTCATCTGCGCCTGGGTCCTCTCTACCACACACCAATACGTGACCGAAGGAACCAACCCAAATGGACCCAGCAGATGTTGAACCGGAGCGCCGATTGCCTCTTACCATCTGGACAGGTGTTCTCCGGGTCCAAGCCAGAACCCCTGCTGCACTGGCTGAATTCCAGGAACTGCAGCCTCTCGCTGCCCTCCTCCAACCGGTGGAGTTTGTATGGCAGGTGAGCCAGCTTTTTAAGGACGCTATCCAGCTCCTCTGCTATTTGGAGGCCTGCCCACATGAGAAGCTGCAGTTGGCAGAAACCATGATAGCGCTCTACCGGTCCAACCCGAGCCTTTCCTTTGATCCGGAGCTTCGGGACCTGTACAAGTGCGTCTCTGCCACTCGACTGGCTCAATGGTGCCTAGTGTTCCAAGGTCTCCTAACAGTTCCAAGGTCTCCTAACAGTTCCAAGGACCAGATTTAAAAGTCGAGGTGATCGCTCCTTCCAGTCTGTTGCACCTCGACTTTGGAATGACCTTCCTTTAGTTTTACGCTGTATAGACAGTCTGGACTCCTTTAAAAAGCAAAGACCCAATCATTTATAACTGCTTTTAAATAACTTTTATGTTCTCTTGTTTAACGATTTTGATTTGTAATGATATTTTGTTTGTTTTATTTATTTTATTTGTTTTCTTTTTATCATGTTTGGTTCTGTTTTGTGAAGCACTTTGTGATTATTTTTTTCTGTGAAAGGTGCTATATAAATAAACTTTACTTACTTACTTACTAGTGTGGGCAGGTAAGCTCACCTGCTGCGCTGCCTCAGCTCCAGCGACTCCAAGCCCTGCCCCCGAACCTGAGGGACCCTCCTTTGTCGCTGCAGCCCCGGGACCTTCCAGCCCTGACTCTGGTCCCGAACCTGATGGGCTCTCCGGTGCCGCTGCAGCCCTGGAATCCTCCTCTCCTGAACCTGCAGCCCCTGGACTCTCCTGTGCCACTGCAGCTTCTGAAACGGGTCCTTCCTCCAGTCCTCAACCTGGACCACCAGGACCTCCTGAACCTGCAGCCCCTTTGCTCTACGCTCTCTCACCTAACTCTCCTCCCCCCTCTACTGGGAGTGAAGGTCGGTCAGTTGTGCCGTGTCCTTGCTGCTGGTGAAGATCCTGACCCCCCCCCACCCTCCTTGATGTGTTTTTTGGTTGTTGTGACTGTGTGTAATATGCTACTCCCTCCCTCCATTTTGTTTACATTTTCTTCTGCTCCCATCTTTATTTTTTTGCCCAAATATTGTATTGAAGTTTGTCCCAATATTTCTGCCCAAGACTTTAGTTCCTTACACAAGCCAATGTCCCACTTTATCTCATGATTTACAATGTAGGTCCCCTGATGGTACCCCAAATCTTGAAGTTTGCCCCAATATTTCTCTTTGCCCAAGCCCGAGTAAATGTCCCACTTTAACTCATAATTTACAATGTAGGTCCCCTGATGGTACCCCAAATCTTGCCCAAGCCCAAGTAAATGTCCCACTTTAACTCATAATTTACAATGTAGGTCCCCTGATGGTACCCCAAATCTTGCCCAAATATTGTATCTGGCTCCCATCTTTATTTTTGGTCCAAATATTGTATTGAAGTTGCCCCAATATTTCTGCCCAAGACTTTAGTTCCTTACACAAGCCAATGTCCCACTATATCTCATAATTTACAATGTAGATCCCCTGAAGGTACCCCAAATCTTGCCCAAATATTGTATCTGGTACCCCCAAATCTGTTTTGTTTTTTATTTTCAATGTTTTCTCTGTTTTGTTTTTTGTTTATATTGTAAAGCGCTTTGTGATGTATATCTGTGAAAGGCGCTATATAAATAAACTTTACTTACTTACTTACTGTTCCTGAACCTGGACCCGGACCTCCTGTTCCTGAACCTGCAGNCCTGTGCTGCTGCAGCTCCTGAAACATCATAAGTTCCGGCTTCTGTTGAGAGCGGTCGCACTGTTCCTTCTCTCCCTTGTGTGTTACTCCTGCAGCTGTTTTTGTCTTCTGAGCATTTTCCTCATTCCGTCTGGTTAAATATTTTTCTTTTTCTTTATATGGCTTTGGTTTGCTGGCTTCCCAACAAAATGGATACAATTTTTTACACTCTCAAAACGGAGGAGGGGACTCCGCGGCTGACTGAGCCAAGAGCTGTGGGGTTTGTAATGGATCAGATTGCGGGTCCTGCAAGTCTGTCTCTGGAGGTCTACAACTTTGGATTAATGATGATCGGGTGCACGCTCATTGGAATCTGCATGGACCTGGTTTATCGAAAAACAACGGAGCTAACAGGTGCAATTGACAGGATTCCTGTGCTTCAAAGGGGGCTGATGCGTGCTTTGAACACTGAAACACTCGCGAGGACTGAGTTGTCTCGTAGGACTGACTGCGAACGAACTCTGGCGCGGAGTGAATTACGATCGATGTGTCGAACTACACGGATCAGATGGGACTGGCCAGGATGTAGAATTTGGACGGGATGAAGCCAGTGAGACAGACATTTAAGGCGGCTGTAACAAACAGGACTGCCTGCTCCAAACACATTCTGTTATCTTATCTGGTGACCCTGAAAACATTCTCCTACTCAACAGAGTGAATGAAGCGACTGCTCAGCCCCCCCTTCTCTACGCTCTCTCACCTAACTCGCCTCCCCCCCCCTACTGGGAGTGAAGGTCGGTCAGCTGTGCCGTGTCCTTGCTGCTGGTGAAGATCCTGACCCCCCCACCCTCCTTGATGTGTTTTTTGGTTGTTGTGACTGTGTGTAATATGCTACTCCCTCCCTCCATTTTGTTTACATTTTCTTCTGCTCCCATCTTTATTTTTTTGCCCAAATATTGTATTGAAGTTTGCCCCAATATTTCTGCCCAAGACTTTAGTTCCTTACACAAGCCAATGTGTAATGTGTTTACAATGTAGGTCCCCTGATGGTACCCCAAATCTAGACGTTTGCCCCAATATTTCTGCCCAAGACTTTAGTTCCTTACACAAGCCAATGTCCCACTTTATCTCATGATTTACAATGTAGATCCCCTGATGGTACCCCAAATCTTGAAGTTTGCCCCAATATTTCTCTTTGCCCAAGCCCAAGTAAATGTCCCACTTTAACTCATAATTTACAATGTAGGTCCCCTGATGGTACCCCAAATCTTGCCCAAATATTGTATCTGGCTCCCATCTTTATTTTTGGTCCAAATATTGTACTGAAGTTGCCCCAATATTTCTGCCCAAGACTTTAGTTCCTTACACAAGCCAATGTCCCACTATATCTCATAATTTACAATGTAGATCCCCTGAAGGTACCCCAAATCTTGCCCAAATATTGTATCTGGTACCCCCAAATCTGTTTTATTTTTTATTTTCAATGTTTTCTCTGTTTTGTTTTTTTTTTGGTTTATATTGTAAAGCGCTTTGTGATGTATATCTGTGAAAGGCGCTATATAAATAAACTTTACTTACTTACTTACTGTTCCTGAACCCGGACCCGGACCTCCTGTTCCTGAACCTGCAGCCCCTGGACTCTCCTGTGCTGCTGCAGCTCCTGTTCCTGAACCTGGACCTCCTGTTCCTGAACCTGAACCCGGTCCCTCAAGACGTCCTGAACCGGGTCCCCCTGAACTAGTTCCTGAGCCTGAGGTTGGCCTCTCTAGTCCTGTTCCTGAGCCCGAGGTGGGCGGCTCCAGTCCTGTTTCCAGTCCTGAGCCCGTGGGTCCTGCTCCTGAAACTGACCCGGCCCCTTCAGATCCAGACCCTGACCCGGGCCTCCCAGATCCAGACCTGGGCCGCCTGGAAGCTGATCCAGAACCTTATCACTCCTGCTCAAAACAAATCTGTTATTTTCAATTCGACTCCCTGTTGAAGGCCTTGAAACAGGCTGAAGTCAAAACAAACAGTCCAGTTGCAGCTGGGCGTGGATGCTCCCCCTCCCTCCCTCTCTCCCTCGCATGTACTGATTCAAACACACACATGCTACTGATGACGCACAAACACCTCCTAACATTCTACGTTTCGCCTTGGACCTTATTAACTCCCTCCTCCTTGCAAACTTGGTCTGAAGGCCAGGGCGTAGGGCTCCTCACCTCCCCCCCCCCATCATCACGCGTCTTGTGTTTTTTGTGACTGTCAGAGTTTGTGCTACTCCCTCCCCCTCCCGTTGTTTACTTTCTCTGCTGCTCCCAGTTTTTGTTTTTTCCTTTTTATTATTTGGCCCAAATATAGTTAGTTCTAGCCCAAGTCAATGTCCAATCTTATCATTTACAATGTAGATCCCCTGTACCCCCAAGTCTCTTGTTTTGTTTTTATTTTCAATGTTTTCTCAGTTTTGTTCTTTTGTTTATGTTGTGAAGCGCTTTGTGTTGTATATCTGTGAAAGGCGCTATATAAATAAACTTTACTTACTTACTTACTTACAGACACGGGCCTCCTGGATCCAGAACCTGATCCAGACCCGGGCCTCCCGGATCCAGAACCTCATCCAGGCCCGGGCCTCCCGGCTCCAGACCCTGACCATTCAGATTCTGACCAGGGCCATACAGATCCTGGCCCAGGCCTTCCAGATCCTGACCCGGGCCTTCCAGATCCAGATCCTGACCCGGGCCTTCCAGATCCAGATCCTAACCCAGGCCTTCCAGATCCTGACCCAGAGCCTCCTGGCCTGCATCTGTGTCTGGTCCTCCTCCCTGGTCCCCCGCCCTCCCACCCTTGTTGTTTCTCCTTGTGCATCCGGTGTCCGCCCCTAGGGGTGGGGCTCTGTCACATCCTGTGCCCCCTGTCGCCATTTAGTGTTCTCTTAGTGTCTTGTGCTTTGTCTAACCCTCTGCCTTCTTTGTCTCCCACAGGTGAATCCCATTGTAATCCTGCCACCTGTGTCTCGCCTCGTGATCACCTCCCTCTGTTATATAAGCGTGCCCGTCTCGTCTGTGTTTGTCGGTTCATAGTCATAGTCGTGGTCATAGTCAGTCGTCGTTCTCAGTGTTTCCTGCCTCCTGTTTCGCAATAAAGACTTGAACTTGAATTTCATGTGCGTCTGGGTCCTCTCTACCACACACCAATACGTGACAGTGTATGTAACTTGGGATGTTGTTTATGAGTGAGGGAAGAGGAGATCGGCAGCTGGATCAGAGCAGCGTCTGCAGTGATGTGGATGCTGAACCTGTCTGTTGTGGAGAAGAGGCAGCTAAGCCATTTTACCAGTTGATCTATATTCCAATATGGTTATGAGCTTTGAGTAATGACCATTAAGTAAGATAGGGTATGGAGGTTGAACCTCTGGGAGGAACTTGAAGTCATCTGCTGCTGTAGTCCATCTCCATGCTGTGGTTCAGAAGTGATGTTCTGCTTGGTCGGAACCAGAGGTTATTTGAGCTACCCCATATGGAAAATTTTATTCACATGTGAGCTCATGTGGAAAACATGCACTGGGTCTTATATATCTGGGAACACAAACATGTTAAAGTTGTTCTAGAAACATGGTCCAAACGTGTTACATACAATGTTCTCTATTCCCCATCTGAAGTTCACTTTTTTGTTCCAAATCCACATGGAAGACATGTGGAAAATGTGTTTTTTACATGTAGTTCACGTGTGTCACATGGTAATTTCACATGTGAGTACATGTGATTTCCACATGTGGAGTGTTTTTTTTAATAAGGAACTGTTGTCTTTCTATCATCTAGGACCAGTTTGTCCATTCTCCTGACCTTTGACCTCATCAAGGTATTTCCATCAACACAACTGCTACTGACAGGATGTTTTCTCTGATTCAAACCATTCTCTGTAACCCCTAGTGATGGTTGTAGGTACAAATCCCAGTAGAACAGCAGGTTCTGACAGACCAGCCTGTCTGCTACCATCCACCATGTCATGTTTAAACTACCTCAAGCTACCTCAGTGTCAGTTATCCATTTCCTCTAGGAAGTTGCAATGTTGTGATCGCAACGATTAATGCAAATTCAACCATTGCAAATTTTTCACAGCCTTGCAATTTTCACCAATCACCCCAAATTTTCTGCAAATTTGACCAATCACCTTTGGTGCCGTATTTTGCCTTCTTCTCTTACCAATTACTGCAACTTGAATAAGTTTTGACCAATCCCCATTGCTCTTAACTGTGTTTAATGCTGTTCTTTAAACTGAGCTGGATTTCATCAGATATTATGGCGAAAATAAGAGCAAGCGAGTCAATTTACCAAAGTATTACACAAGAGTGGGAGAAAGCTGCTCTGCACCAAACACAATGTTCATAAAATTGTGGCTTGACAAGAACTTTTTGACTGCTAAACATGTGAGGAGACTGGCTGAAAAGCAAGGAGCACTGAGGGAGGCTGGGGCGTATGCGTCTGTTACCAGTGCTAAAAGAGACGAGGTGAGTTCTGTTTAATGTTCGTATTTGGACAATGTGAGAAATTAAAAAGAACTGATCTGTGTCCTAAACTGTGCTATACTTTCATGTGAGAAAATTTTAAATAAATAGGATCGTCAGCAACAGGATCTTCGGCATTACCTAACATGAATTCCTTTGAATGTTGTTAATTTCTTAACATGCACTTGACATTTGTATCCAGTGCTCATGAGGAACCTCTTTTCTTTTCTAAACTCTTTCTGCTGAACCAGTGAACCTTTGAGGTAAACATGGGTGTAGATTTGGCATAGACAGAGGTCACGTGTTCCCACTAATATCCAAGAATCCCCACCAATCATTCAATCCAAGGGTGCAGAATAGCGTTTCATCCTACCATATGTTGAGCCCGGCGGGCCGAGGTGCTGAGCTGCTGTGTCCGAATCTGTGTCCAGGGTATGGAAGGATTTCTGGATTGACTGGTGCGAGCCCCTCCAGGATGCACACTGTGGTCCATACTCCCAGACACACCCCTGCCCCTGGACAGAGGCCTCCGCCAAACCACTCACACTGACAGCACCTGCTCTGGGTCTGGATGTGAACTGGTCTGGTCTGGCCATCTGTCCTTTTCCCGGTAATGGTAACTTTGGGCTGGTCTGGACCAGGACAAGCCAGTCCCTCAGCGATTGTTGGCCCATGCTTGACCCCCCTGCCGCATTCTTAAACCCCGTCCTCACCAATGTCAAGAGCAAGTCTACGCCATTGGAGGTGAACCTCTGAAAATGAAAGTAAAGTGAGTCGCTCACGCTGTCGCGTCTGAGTGATGCTGTGACAGGCTGTCGATGTTGTTGTCATGGAGATTACAGCATTTTGTAGTCTTCATGTTATGGTGAAACAATGCCTACAGTGTGTGTGTGTGTGTGTGTGTGTGCGCATGTGTGTGTGTGTGTATATATAAAGAAGTTGCCTGTGTCTGTGTATATAGACAAAATAAAACCTTTAAAAATGCTTGAAAAAAAAATTTTTTTGACCACAAATTTTTTTCATTTTATTCATTTATTTCATTTTAGGACATAGCAATTACAAAAAACAAAAAACATTGCAACATCCTGGAGAGACTGATCTAGTTTAGTTTTTATTTTGACTGTTTTATGCTGGGCTTACACCTAAAGACTTTGACAAGATTTTGAAAAGACTCTAAAAGATTATCAGCTCACATCTAAAGACTCGGGTTAACAGTCGACTAGTCTCAGACTAAAGATTTTATAAAGACTGAATCTTGTAGGAACACTAATTACAAGACTGCAACTAGATTATGTCAGGATTTCATTCCCGCAAAATTCCTCCCATCATGCTCTATGTGATATAGTGATACTATATTATGTTGATATAAAGAGAGTATATTTGTTCTGCTGGGCAATTCTATTTTATTTGTGGTTACACAGTGCCATCTAGTGGTGATTTTATTATCCGAGTTTTTCCTGTTTTGACGGAGAATGTCCGGGTTTTGTGTTGTCAATAAAGTTTCCCAAGATGAACGCTGGGTCTCCTCATCTGCTGTTATGGATATAATAACAGGTAAGTCCAGTTCCCAAGTTATTACACTCTGCAGAAGTTAAAAATGGAGGAGAAGCAGCTTTTAGCTACTTTAGCTTTTGCCACTGCAGTCGTTTGTAGTGAAAAGAAAAAGAAGAGAAAGCGTCAGAGAATATGGGCACGATCTTGGCTGCATAAACGGGGACAGAAGGTCTTGTTTTGTTGGGTTATGACTGACAGGGCTTCCTGGTTCTGCAGTGAGAACGAATCCTATTGGTTTTTGCTTGTTGTACGTCACTCCGACTACAAAAAATATCTAGCAGGTTGGATATGAAAGACTGGAGAAAGACTGGCATAAATCGGGTCGCCGACTGCAGATTATCCCCTTACATCTAACGACCACGACGACGGGAGCGCGCAGAGACTCCGATACGATTCCTAAAGACTGGCAGTCTTTAGTCTGCGACCGTGAAAATCGTTAGGTGTAAGCCCAGCATTAGTTTGTGGGTTTTTTTTAATGTACAGATGTTATGCTTTTGTTTTGGCCTGGACTCTCTTGGAAAAGAGATCCCAAATCACATTGGCTTTATTCCTGGTAAAGGTAAAAAATTAAATTAAAATAAATAATTGTATCTAATAAAGTGGCCAGTGAGTGAAGGTCCAAATTGTACCCTGGGGGGGGAAATTACTCTTGATTCTGTACAATGAATGACAAAAAACAAAGTTTCATTCATATGAATCAAGAAAAGAAATCCTAACATATTTTTGACTTTGTTTATTATAATTCAAACAGAAAAAAAAATTTTTTTTTAAGATGTGAAAAAAATTTTGAGAAACAGCTTCAGCATTTTTAGTGAGCAATACAAACCATGGCTCCATAGACTGATCCTTTTTCCTGGTTCATTGTTTGGTTTAAACTGATGCATTTGCACTGAACTCTGTTTTCAGCTGTACTGTGAGGTTCTGTATTTTCCTGTTTGACCACAGAGTGGCAGTAGAGGAGCGCGGTGTTCCCTGAGCTGGAGCTGAACTCATAAAACCATCTCTCTCTCTTGTGCATTTTACAGCATTGCAGTCTAACCTGGATCTCTCTTTCCCATGTTCCTTCTCTATATCAATCACTCCTTCCTCTCCCTCTTTTCATCTTTGTTACTTTCCCCTTCGTTCCCTGTCTCTCTCTCATACGTCTCCAGTCTCACTTTCTACTCAGCATGCACGTAGCCGTGCTCTCTGCAGAGCGCCTGGTTTCACGCAGAGATTCTGTGACCACGAGCACATCGTCGCTTAAAGCTGTCTGCAGCACAGTGACAGTAAACGTATCTCTCATCAGCTGTAGTTACGCTGACTAATTCAAATAATGGGATTTTGTTTTGGTGTGAGAATGACCACTGAGTGTGGGATGAGACACTTCAGGTCTGCACATCGGATCGATGTGATTCGCTCTCAGCAACCTGAACCTGATTCTTGTAACTGAACCAAGCTGGTGGGAAGGTCATGAGACCAGATCAGATCCAGTACTTTTTCATCTCAGAATCAAAGCTGAAATCCTACAGAACAGATTTATCTCTATAACAAACATGTCAGAGCCAACATGACACCACCGCCAGTCGCATGTTGATGCAGATGTGTCCTGAATGGGGTTGTGTGTGTTACAGGAAGCTCCTCAGCGCTGCATCTGCTGCAGTCTCTCTGTCTCATACATCAAGTCCAGCCTGGCTCGCTGCCATTTGCTCTGCCTATTCTGTTAAGTAAACAGTCAGTGCAGTGCTTACCAGCATGCAGGATGCAGCGTGATGCCTACAGCCACACATTATGTCTATATCCTTTTACAACAAATAACATCCACAGAAGACTTTCATAGATTATAGCCTCAGTAAAAAGACCATCTGTTAGAGAGCAGCTGCACAACCTCAAGTCATGAACACATATTTCTGACTCGCACAGTTCAAGTACTGCCAGTTTCCTTTAAAGTGCCCATGACATGGTTTTCCATGTTTTCTGACTTATCTATCATGTTGCAACGTTGAGTTCTCACCTTAAACCTGCCAGAAAGAGCAAAAAACGGCGTCCATCTGTCTCCTAGTACAGCCAGTGAGAAGCTCTTCAAGATTTCAGACCCAGGTTTCAAACAGTTTTTTTCACTCCAGCCCGCTATGAGGTCATAGTGATCCGGACTTGCTTATAAGGTCAATTCTCCTCCCACATGCACGTTCAACTGGAACTGGAACGAGGCAGTGCCGCCGCCATTGCCCATAGACCGTGTAGTGTTTAGTTTCAGTTTCGTTTCTCTTTCACGCGACGGCACTGCCCCCTGCTGCAGCAGAAGTGTCAGGCTGCCAAATAAGGAGAAACCCAGCAGAACCGGAAGGCGGCGCTTTCTTCTGATCTCTGAGTTGCTTGTTAGGAAATAATTACAGCGTATTTTGAGTTATAATGGTGCAACGCTAATCTAGAGGCATCAAAGATTACACCTGTTTAATATAAAGTGATTTAAATATGGAGTCACAGGCACTTTAAGAAAACATTAGAGAAATAATAAAGGTGTGGTTCTTATCGGTATCATTTAGTTATGTTATTATTACAATGTATTATGTTTCATGATATAAACTCTTGCCCAAGCCCAAGTAAATGTCCCACTTTAACTCATAATTTACAATGTAGGTCCCCTGATGGTACCCCAAATCTTGCCCAAATATTGTATCTGGCTCCCATCTTTATTTTTGGTCCAAATATTGTATTGAAGTTGCCCCAATATTTCTGCCCAAGACTTTAGTTCCTTACACAAGTCAATGTCCCACTTTATCTCATAATTTACAATGTAGATCCCCTGAAGGTACCCCAAATCTTGCCCAAATTTTGTATCTGGTACCCCCAAATCTCTGTTTTGTTTTTTATTTTCAATGTTTTCTCTGTTTTGTTTTTTTTGTTTTTATTGTCAAGCGCTTTGTGATGTATATCTGTGAAAGGCGCTATATAAATAAACTTTACTTACTTACTTACTTACTAAATGCTAATAAATGATGAATGCTACTAATATTTTTGCTGCCTGCAACCAAAAGGTGGGCAGTAATGTTTATGGATACGTCTGTTAGCAAAAAATATCCTGTAGAACACTCAACACATTTCTGCAACTGATTACCTTTTGGAGTCAACCCAAAACAATCTGGCTGCCACAGCTAACCAACACTAGCAAACACAATCAGTGCTTATAGCACTTTTAGTTTTGCAGCTAAAGTTTGGTGTTATCATCATACACCACGCGCTAACTAATAGAGCTGACTTTTATTAAAACTTGCTGTTAACTGTGGACGTTATTTCTATCTGTCAGGAAGTTCTCTGCAACTCATTAACTGACAGCTGCCTCAGCTTCTCAACCTTACTGTAGCAGGTGGTGTTATGAAAGCTGGGACGAGTTAGCAAGAAACCCTTTAAAAAAACCCTGTTGGGTTCAGATTAACTCAACTGGACTTATTTGGTTACTTGAAGATGTTTTGCTCATCACCTACAAAGCTTTGTCAGTTTTTTGGGTCAGAAAGATATCTGCAACAAGCTCCTCAGATGAGAATCAACCCCAGATGGAGAAGCACTGCTATCCTACAGAACATAAATGTAGCGTCACGTGCATGGGCTTAGATTTGGCATGGATGGAGGTGACGTGTCCCCACCAATATTCAGCAATCACTGAATTGTCCCCACCAATAATTCGATGCAAGGATGCAGAAATAGCGCTGCATCCCCACCAATAACATGCAGCCCAGCAGACTGAGGTGACGTGCACGGACCTGTGTTCCAGACGTCCTGCGCTCTGCAACAGAAGAACTACAGGAACTGGTTTTCTAATGTGCACCAAGTGTCAGACCTGACCCCTGCTCAAAAGTGTCTTTGCAAACTGGTGCTTTCACGGTCTCGATCGCGTACAGCCCACAATCAGACTCTGATTAACTACACTTCCTGTCATAGTTCGCTCTGAAGGAGCTCTCAGAGTAGGATTTATAGGCTGCGGAGGCTTGTTGACATGCACAAGCTGCCCCCCACACACATAGAACTGGCCTCCAAACCCACCACTACCCCGTGAGGAGCTGCACATTAAACATCAGCACCAGGTTCTCCCCTGAGTATCTAAATGCAAAAAAAAAAAAAGAAAAAATATGTGAACCCCTCATTTCTCTCGTGATCAAAAAATGAATGTTAATATTATAATTGACATTCCATGGAGCACACAGAGCTACACTGCACCTCGCCACACCCCCTCACCTGCTCCCTGCAGCCCTGACTGTCTGGACCCCCCGACTGCATCCCGTCCTGGCCCCCACCAATGACCAGCACAAATCTAAACCATTGGTCACGTGTTAATCTTAGTTTGGGGCACTTGAGCTTGAAAGTTGATTGAGAGCAGGCTGCACACTGTGATTTCAGATGTTCAATATTTAAACAGATGCTGTTTAGGCCAGCCCCAAATTCTGTATTTCGAGAGGATTTAGCTTCCTGAGCTTGTCATTATTCTGGAAAAGACTTAGATATTTGACACAAATGTTTATAACAGAATTTTCTAGGAAACAGAATGAATTTTCATACAAAATTACTCTGAAACAAACTATTACTTTCCACTGATTACTTGAAGTGAGCATAGAGCTCACTCATAGAGGGATATCTGGTGGTGGGGCAGGGACCCACTGGCCCCAAATGTAGAGACGTCACTGGTGCTGAGGTATTAGTTAAAACATTAACAGTTGCAGTCAACTATGTCTGTTAGCTAAATATCTCATGAACCACTGAAAAGTGGTTCATGAGATATTTCTGAAAGTCTTCTTTCTGAAAGTCTTCTTTCTGAAAGTCTTCTTTCTGAAAGTCTTCATCATGAATAAAATAGAATAACCTTTAGATTCCACCTAATTCCAGATGGCTACATAAACAAATTCACATGGAAAGCAAAAGAGAGGTTTTTAACTCAGGCCTCTTAACAGACACTGAGTTTAAATTTGGTGTGATAGCAGTCATGTATGACACATACAAATATTGGTATTGCTAATGCTGTTGAAATTTGACCAAAACTCCATTATTTCTCAGCATGAGATGGTAATGGTTTAAAACCGACAAGAAATGTGTTGGGCAATTTTCATTCCTCTAGGACTTTAATAGTATTTGAAACTGATGCTGAACCATGTGAATGATTTAACAGATGGACTTAACTGAGCTGGTCTGATTATAAATGAAAACCACAGAGACATCAATACCAACAGCCTGCAGCGGACCAGTTGGTCACAATTACGGAGCGTCACGTGTCTGAAGAACATCTGCAGCCACAGAAACAGCAGGCTACATTCTCTGAGAATGAATTTTTCCTTTTCAAAGGAAAGTTGTGCCTAAAAGTGTTACATAAACACAAAGGTCTATGCATATCTTGGTAATTGGATTTTTGTTTAATCAGAAAACAGTAATGAGAAACCAAATCTGACTGGATGTTGAATTTTAAATGTTTTAAAATACAAAACGTTAAAATGAAGCCGTTTCCCTTTCTTGTAGGAAATTATGGGTGAGCAGATTTTTCTATATGGTTAGATTTTCTTAAGTATTTACAATGTAAAACAAATCACTGGTCGAGAGAAACAAAAGAAATGATCCATTTTCTAATTTTCAGACACTGGATGTCTTGGTCAAAGCTGATCTGGTAACTGTTTTCACATCAGGGTTATCCGTACGTTTTCTGTGCTGGGCCGACCGATTGTATCGGACCAGCTCCCCGGCAGACAGCTTGGAGCTGAGCTTATCTTACATACACATTACGAACTGTTTGCCCAGCTGAAGTTTAACGCCTTCCTACAGTGCAAGCCTTCGATTGGTTTCCCAAAATGAGCCATAGTTGGAGGACAGAAAATATAAGCACCAGGTTCTCTATTGTTTTGAACCATCTTTTCCCACTCAAATCAACTGACCGTGCTCAAAGGGTTTTGTTTACTAAGATGTGGTGCTCATGTATGACATCAGATTTCTCTGCGCTACTTTTAGCTCCACTCTTGTGGTAGCCTAGTAAACTAGACCATCAGTTCTGCAGACTTTGGTCTAGACACGCTCTATTGGAACCTCTGCAGCCCACTGATTGTTCCGGTCAGTCTCGTACCAGGCCAATCACAATGGGTTGGTGGGCGGGATTAGTCGATGACGTCAGCGCTCCGACTCTGAATTTAAACCACATGGCGGCAGCTCAGGAACCGCGTTTCTTTGAAATTTCTTTGTCATCAACTTTGGACGATTTAGATTAGGCTTTCTCTGAGACGTGAACAGATAGAGGAACTTTAGTCTTTTATTTTGAAAGAGGATTTATCAGCCACTTTGCTGACGGGACACGGTAAATGTTTACTCTACCAGCTGGTTCCGGTTGTTGCTAAACAGCTCTAGCGCTATCCGATAGCTTGTGAAGATGGTTTGATTGACAACCGTTGATCCCGCCCCTATGAATGAGTCGTTTCAGTGGACTGTGGCCAGACTGTATATCTATATATATATATATAGTCTGGTTTACCAGGCTACCTTGTGATAGAGACAACCCGTGTTCTTGGTCACTTCCACGTTCCTGAGAAAGCTGTGTGAACACAACCTGGCCATGCAGGGGTGGGCTGACCCAACCAAGACCGTACCGGGCTGAGCCAGATAGGAAAGTGGTGGCTGTGGTCTTCACTAGATAGAGGAACTGACAGGACGCTACTTCAGAACTACCTAAACCTCCATTTAATATTTAAATTAACATGCTTGTTCGTTAGATTTTTGTCCCATTTCAATCAAAATGCTTTTGAGGAATCCGTTTATGTCATGGTGAAAAGCCGTTCACGTCACATTCACAACTGTCATGCTTAATACGTCAGAAGAAAGATGGCATTGAGTGACTGTAGCCAAAGCACATTAAGTGCATCCCTGGGGTGTTGTCGCCACACATTTGTACAGATCACATCTCCTTGCAACTATTCTTCTTTATCACTCAAAGGTCTTTGGCACATCAGGGGTCTCTTCCATAAATGTCAGGATGTTCAATTTATTTGTTGTTCAGTCTGAGTTGCGTGCTTTCCTGAGATTTTTAAAACGACTCCTTCTCGACTCGTGCTGAATTATAAATGAAAACTTGATGAAGCCACTGCATCCCACCTGGTTATAAAACATGTTTAATGTGAATCAGGAGAAGAATGATTTAGGTGAGATGGTCCCACAGTGATAAAGCTGAACATAAATCCACTGTGTCGACTAAAGGAAGACTTTGTATGACCAACGTTTTTAATGAACACTTTTCTCGCTGCATCAGATTCATTATCATCCAATCACCTGTCCTTCATGGTTCTGTTGGGGACACGAGGACATCTTCTCACAGTGGGATACTTTCATAAATAGCTGCATGAGTATAGGATGACCAGATTATACACTATCAATACGGTACACTCTATAACTACCATATTGATTTTTTATTTATTTTTTTTAACCCCGTGTCCTGTCCGGCTGTGGAGCAAACAGAATAATGTCTGAGTGCCAAAAACAAGCCCAACAGTGTTGCTGTTTCAGGTGAGAGGTTACAGCCACTGCTATAATGCTCAACCTGACTTATATTTAAATATAACTTTAAAAATCTTTATTAGAATGTTTTTATGGTTGATTGGACACGGAGCCTGAAAGTGAAGGGAAGGGTACAGAAAGAGGGATGGGGGAGAAAGTAAACAGAAAAAGAAGAGAACAAGAGACGTGAAGAGTCCACTTCTAGACCTGTAAATAAAGCACAAACAAACAAGCAAACAAAACAGGGAGAAAAGATACAACAGCAACAAACAGCATATGAATACACAACAGTTGTGATATTCTTCAAATGTATACGTATACACCAGTTCAAGAGAGTTCAGTGTCAACCACAGCCCCAGTCAATGTGTCTGAAAACACCTGAGTCCGTCTTTATGTGAGCACCTTGTGATCACCTGTGTGTATATATGCGCGCTTGTTTATGTAAGGTTTCTCTATTGAAACATTCAATAATAAGTTCGAGGAGCCACAGACCCATCCCCAAGGCCCACGGAGGACGCGGAGGAGGTCCAGGCCCCAGACGTCCAGAGGCCACCCAGGGCACGGACACCCCAGGGAGATCGCCGTCAGGGCAGTCGCTAAACTCTCCCCCAGAGGGCGCAGAGGCTCACCCCACGTGGGCCCCCCGGCAGTCGCCGCGCTAGAGCCCCTGGGGGGTCGCGGCTAGGAGCTCACAGGCACCGCCTGCAGCCAGCCATCCAGGGTAGATCTAGCTGGAACCCGAGACCCAGGAGCGAACCAGCCCCAGCAGAGGCCCGACCACCCCCGGGGGCCCAGATCCCACCAGGCAGCCACAGGAAGAAGAGCAGGCAGACGCCCCGAGCACCCAGACCCAGACCCCGAGACACCCCAGCACGCCACTGGAGAAAGGCACCACCAATGCCGAGGCGCAGCCAGGGAGGATAGTCTCTGCCGAGGAGGGTCTAGCATGTCACAGAGAGAGGGGGGG
>SSNR01000347.1:239342-307210 GCA_006937965.1 Callopanchax toddi
GTTGGCACCTTTAGCAGTCACCATGGCTGTTTAAGGTGGTGTCTGGAGCATTTCAGCAAAAGATAACTTTTTAAATCTAATGTTCTAGGGCCCCTCCCCAAACATGACCCCTCCTGCTCCCTCTAACCCCACCTCTACAATTGTGCGTCACTCCGTTGTAGCCTCACCAAATAGGCTATATCCTCTGACCTTTGACCTCTGTTGACCATCACAACAATAATCCATCTTTATCCCAATAACTTGGAATACAATGACTCTTGGATTATGTTTTAACCTGAATCAAGATCCCTACAGGTGTCCTACTGTCCACTTTCAGGTGTCCATCTCCCAGATGACCTTAACTGGACACTAACTGGTCTAATAAAACACTCTCTGTAAAGAAGTCTCTTCTGTAACACCACAGACTGGTGTTCCAACTGTAATCTCTTGTTTACAGAACAGCCGCCTGTAGTGTTCCTGCTCAGGGTCATTTGCCCTCTCACACACTCAAAGTGTTATAATGCTTCTCTGCTATTTCATGCATTTCTACATTTATAATGTGAGTGTTTAACGAGCGGAAGTCATATGTGAGTTGGTAACTCCCCACAGTTCCCCTACCCAATCAGAACCACCCACAACTCCACTAAATCAGTTTTGATTAGTACACTTAATATCTTCTGATTGGTTGAATTTAAGATAACGTAGTCTCAAAACTAATATTCAGTTCCGGTACGAATCAGTCTTTTGCTACAGTCTCAGTCTTGGTCTGAGCTACAGCCTGAATGTAGCTGAGCTGCTATCTTCAGAGTCTTAGCTGAACCTTCATCAGCTTTGAACAAGGCCTTGAGAGACCTGCTTGTGTCTCTCCCTCTCGTCTCTCCCTCACTACGGGGACTGATCAGAAATGACTTCAGCATGCCTGCTGAAATGCCTCCCTTGCTGACCGGGACGTATCCACGGACTGTCCGGCGAGGTCCACGCCTTCCAGGACCACCACTCCGAGTCTGGGGACTCCAGCCTCAGCTCGTGGAGAAACCAACGCCTGTCAGATCCAGGAGCGTCCACCTTTCAGTGAGCGAACACCACTTTCTGATCGAGAGGTTTGCTTTGATAAAGCTTAATTCTTCCAAACTAAATTAAGCCAAAGCTAAATCCCATTCCAAACTCAAATTAGCCTAAATTGACTCTTAAAGTCACAACTAGGTTAACTAAATTAACTAACTTCCCTAGTCATTAAAACATATGCTACGGTCCGTTAAAACTCACAATTAACCATCTTTAACATCCTCAACATGTTTAAGAATATTAATTGTGTTTACATCAAACTTTCAAACTGTCTTATCTGTCTGTGTTCTTAGGTTTTTCAAATTAAATGGTTGTTCAATCTTATCTGGTCTCAGTTCACGTTATTAATAAGGTATTTCATTTCACTGTACTCTTTCAAAGAACCTAGATACCTTCAATAAATATTAGCTATTATCAGGGTTAAATGACAGTTTATCACTTTCCATTAAAACCCAGAAATAAGCTTTGTTTATCTGAAGAGGGTGTAGTTAAAATAACTAAGTTATTTCTAAACGCTACACCGTTCTCTAATATGTTTAGTCACCTGACTTTTCTTTGTTTTTCTTTCTGAAGTTAAATGTAGCCCTTGTTAGCTGGAAAATGGTTAACTTTTTAGCAGATCCACAGCTGTGTTTTTCCAATATGCTGACTGTAAACAGGATGACACGGAGCGTTCTGTGCACAGCCCTATCTTTACAGGTTTGTTCAATGCACATGTACGTTGCTTGACAGCCGAAAATGCAGAAACTCAAATTATATTGACTTAAAAATTCACCTGTCAGTGTGAATTCATAGGGGTCTATGGGAGAATATATTATAGTTTAGAACCCAGCTATCATTTAAACAATTTATAAAACTTTGATTTAAAAAACAACGCTCCTGACTGCAGCTTTAAGAAATGAGCAACCACTCACTGCATGAGTCCGGGTTAAAAACTAGCTAAAACACACTAATTACTGTAGGAGTTGTTCACTTGTTTAAATGAAATAATCTGGATATCGACTTTAACATTTCAAATCTGTGTATGGCTGCAGCAAAATAAATTGTAGTGAGTTGTCTTGGATTTTGTTGTTTCCCAATTTCCCAAATAATTTCTACTTCATGTATCTAGTAGTGAGAAGTAAGAGTATGGAGGGCATAGTAACAAGGGCTGCATTCCAACCTTAGATCAGCAAATGCATGTTGTTTTGTAAGTGAGTCTTTATTTGTAAGTTTCTTTTGGGACAGTTCCTTTTGGGTTTTAAACCACAAGCGCTTTACAGGACAACATAAATTATACTGTACATGAACATAAATTATGCATAAAGCAGATTTGTAAGAAAATAATAGAACAGGACACAGATAAAACATAGGCAGACTTAACCATAGGCAGATTTGGAAAGGTGCATCTGGTGATTAGATCCAGAATACCACGATTGCAAGATCTCCATTGCAGTCCCAGTACCCAGGAAGTCACGTGTCTCACGAGGGTTAGGCTAACCCAAAGTGGCTAGCTGCTACGCTAGCGCTGGAGTGTTTTTAGCTCATGATTCCTGATTTTTTTCAATCTCTCCCTGCTTGAACACAGCTGATTTCTTTGAAAGAGTAAATAACCGCTCCTGTAGAAAGCTATGAAGACTGAGGAGACATTTCAACAGGTAGATTAAGCAGTTTAGAAGCAAGAACTATGGGCTACTTTATTTAATGCAGTGATTTAAAATCGGACACCAGAGGGCGCCCAAAACAAGCAAAACTGCATATTATCACTTTAACTGTTACTTAATTTAAACCAATGAGTCCACTGACCTCCGTGACTGAGGAAAAGAATTCCAGAGTCTAGGAGCTCCAGATGAAAAGGCCTGTCTCTTCTTGTCTGAAGTTTTGGTGACAGAAAGCAGACTTTGGTCAGAGGATCTCAAGGACCGTGATGGAGTGTACGGTTGCAGATAACTACTAATGAACGCTGGAGTCTGTGCATGCAGGGCTCTCCAAGTCAGAATGAGGATCTTAAAGTGGACCCAATACCCCACCGGGTGTCAACGCAGCTGCATTAGCAGAAGAGTCTCGTAAGAGTCTGGAGGATTTTGTCAGAAGCATGGCAGCAGCATTCTGTACAGTCTGCAGCTGGTTTAAGGATGTTTCGGATAGGCAAATGTAAAGAGCATAACAGTAGTCCAAACGAGAGGAAACAAAAGCATGAATGATTAAGCTAATGCACCCAGAGGCCCAAGGATCTCCTTTACCTTCATAGTTGTTTTATCAGGTGCAAAGATAATTATTTCAGTTTTTCCATTATTGAGTTGTAGAAAACTGCCAGCCATCCAGCTCTTAATCATATCCAAACATTTCAGGAGGCTTTGGACTAGTGATGCGCGGGTTGTCTTTTACCCCACGGGTTACCCGCGAGTTGGGTTAATACATTTTTACCTTCAGTGCGGGGCTGTTTGGGGCAGGTTCAAATCAGGGGTTGTGCTATCGGAAAAATGTCCGTCCATCTGTCCGTCCATTTGTCCGTCCATATCCTGCCAGTACAGATTTTAGTACATCATCATCATCATCTTTATTTGTCAGACGCGAGGTCCATATTAAAAAAATAAAAACACAATACAGATTGATTTATGTGGTTTTATGATGTTTGATTTAACTCATAAACTTTGTGGTCATTTTAAATGTTTTGTTTTGTTTATGGTTTTATCCTTTTGTTCATCTTTTATCTTTGTTTTTATCTGTTTTTGATGAAGTGGTTTTACAGCATTTGGGTTGCTTGAGTAGCAACAGATTTGTTCTGCTCATCGTTTATTTATTTATTATTATTATTATTAAATCATTTTTAATTGATTTTATCTGTTTTATGTAGTTGTTTTTATCATGTACAGCACTTTGGGTTGCGTGAGCAACAGTAAATGTGCTCTATAAAAAAAGTTGACCTTGACCTTGACCTTGACCCTCTCCCAAGCCACCTTGGACAGCTCCTCTGGGAATAAGGTGCTCCCAGATCAGCTAAGAAATACATCCCTCCAGTCAAATTTTCCATTATTGTGTGTGTGTGTGCTTGCGTACGTGTTTGTGTGCACACACACAGGCCCACGCTGACAGCGAGCGTCTGCAGCTGTAATGACAGGCTGAGAGACGTCCGGTTCTCGCTCTGCGACCGCTGTGACCTCATTTATAAAACATAAAATAAATATACGTATATGATTATAATGTATTTTACATAAAATTTATATTTTTTAAAAACGGGTCGGAAAGGGAGTCACTTTCTCTGCAAACTTTAGGATTTATAAAAGAAAACGTGATGAGAAATTATGTACTCTGCAAACTTTGCAGCACATTTTAGAGACAGTAAAAAAAAACTTTTTTTTATTTTGGAGACAGACTAAATAAAAGTGCTTTCAGTCAATATTATAATGTGTTTTGAATGGGTCGGGCGGGTTCTAAAAATAGATGCAGCGATGCGGGGCGGTTTGGTGAAGGTCAGAAGTTTTCAAATGTGCAGGAACTGCAGGCCGATTAAAAACCCTGACCCGGGCATCACTACTCTGGACCATAGAGAATTGTTTGGAAGAAAAAAAGGTACAACTCTAAGTATAACGCCTAATAGGCCAGGAACAGATGCAATCCAGTTTCTGTACGGCTTCTGCAAACACAAAAAATATTAAGTCCAATCAGAGCATTTATACCGGTGTGGAGCTCCAGTAACTTGTCTATTTGGTCCGAATGCTGCATATGGATTTTCATGAAGTTAAATGTGCCAGACAAGAAGCTAGATGTGAGTCATCAAGGTGCATCTGGTTTATTTCAAAATAAACTTTAGCTACAATGGTAAAGGTAACATCATTTGGATATTTAAAAGACAAAGACACAACATAAGACTTAATTGAGCATAACATTAAACTACACTGCTAAAAAACAGGGGACACTTAAAAAACACAATGTAACTCCAAGTCAGTCACAATTCTGTGAAATCAAACTGTCTACTTATGAAGCAACACTGATTGACAATCTATTTCACAACTGTTGTGCAAATGGAACAGACAGCGAGTGGAGATTATAGGCAATTAGCAAGACATCCTCAATAAAGGAGTGGTTCTGCAGGTGGAGACCACAGACCTCTTCTCTGTTCCTCTGCTTTCTGGCTGATGAGTTGGTCACTTTTGAATACTGGCGGTGCTTTCACTGAAGTGGTAGCATGAGACCGAGTCTACAACCCACACAAGAGGCAGAAACAAGGTAGTGCAGCTCATCCAGGATAGCACAGCAATGCGAGCTGTGGCTGGAAGGTTTACTGTGTCTGTCAGCCTAGTGTCCAGAGCATGGAGGTGCTACCAGGAGACAGGCCAGTACATCAGATGACATGGATGAGGTTGTAGAAGGGCAACAACCCCGCAGCAGGACCGCTACCTCCGCTTTTGTGCAAGAAGGAACAGGAGGAGCACTGTCAGAGTGCTGAAGAATGACCTCCAGTAGGTCACAAATGTGCATCTGTCTGCTCAAATGGTCACAAACAGACTCCATTAGGGTGATATGAGGGCTTGGCGTCCACAGGTGGGGGTTGTGCTTGCAGCCCAATACGGTGCAGGATATTTGGCATTTGGCAGAGAACACCAAGATTGTCAAATTCGCCCTGTGCTCTTCACTGATGAAAGCAGGTTCACACTGAACACATGTGACAGACGTGACAGTCTGGAGACACAGTGGACGTTCTGCTGCCTGCAACATCCTCCAGCATGAATGCTTTGGCAGTGGGTCAGTAATAGTGTGGGGTAGCATTTCTTTGGGGTGGTCACACAGCCCTCCATGTGCTCACCAGAGGTTGCCTGACTACCATTAGGTGTTGAGGTGAGATCCTCAGACCGCTTGTGAGACCATATTCTGGTGTGGTTGGCCTTGGATTCCTCCTAATGCAAGACATTGCTAGACCTCATGTGGCTGTAGTGTGTCAGCAGTTCCTGCAAGACAAAGGCATTGATGCTTGACTTGTTTTAAAGACGTTACATCAAAGTTGGATCCGCCTGTAGTGTAGCCATAGTGAATACACATTTTCCATTCTGGCTATGAAATAGGCCTGTTGTCCTAAAAAAGGAAATCTACTACAACTTTTTACCTTTTGGCATTCTCTCAATTATCAGCGTCAGTGTTGGTTATTTTAAAAATTACTTGAGCTGCACCAATTTACAGCATAAAAAACACATATATTATTAATTTAAAAAAAAAAACGTTATAATCCATGTCACATGCCAGTCCTAGCTGTGGTATTTTGTAAAGTTCACTGTGATTTCTCCCTCACAGGTTTGTAAAAAAACCCAGGATGCAAACGTCAGACTGGCAAAGCAAAACTTGATATTGCACCCACCCAAGGCCGCCTTAATGCACTGGCAAACCAGGGCAGTGGCCAGGGGCCTATGATATTTAGGGGCCTATCATTTCAGGTATAACAAAAAGAAAAAACCACATTGTTTTACAATTTGTCAGGTTTTCTGTCAATCAGCTCGTTTAAGGCTGATGATTGGTCCAAATTAGAAGTGACCTACGTCCCCCACGTGATCTGTAAAGGCCCATTGGACCACAGATGATTTTGGGGCGTGTTCCTCAAGACGTAAAGAAACTTGAAAAAATGTCGGGAAAGAAATTTGAGAGCGGTGCTCAGAAACGAAATTTGCTCCATGAGACATTACAGAATATACCAAAGCTTACAGAATGTTTTTAAACCAGCCAATAAAGAAGTTGGACAGAGTTTGTTCACACACGTGCCGGGCGGAGCCGCGGAGATGAAGCAGCGCCTGTCGGCCTCGCAGCGGGTAACCGCTGCTGGGGAGGAGGAGGAGGAGACAGGTGCGCTGAGTACTTGGAGCAGCAGAGAAGGTAGAAAACATTAGTAATGATTCGGGCCGCTGGGGTGGGAGCATCGTCACTGAACAATACGTTCTTTCTGGGCAAAAGTTGAACTTGGACCTGAACCGTGTCAAAACTCGAGCGAGAGAGGGAGAGAGAGAAAGAGAGGGAGGGAGGGACAGCGAGTGAACGAGAAAGGGAGGGAGGGAGAGAGTTTGGTTCTGGAGTTTGGTTCTGGAGTCTGGTTCTGGAGAGTGGACCAGTACCAGGCTCTCATTTTGTTTTTGTACTCAGGACAAATCCTGCTGTGTTCAGACACCAAATAAAGTTGATGACATCATGAGTCAGTGGTGACTTTATAGAGTTTTATCTCAGTTTAAAATGATGACCTCATAAGTGGACATCATTTTTCTCATAAACTACATCAGGTACAAAGATAATTCTTTGTTTTTACGTCCATCAGGTCCCAATCAGCCAAAATAGCTAAGATAAATTAAAATGCAGTTATGAAAGAGTTCAGGTCTTAGGAGGATAAAGAGAAGGTTCTAGCACTGACCTGCTGCTGATTGTTTCTGCTGTGATCACTGTTAGATGTTTGTGCAGAGGTTATGGTATATATGGTGGTATTTTCACATTATTTTGTTATATTTTTTATAATGTCTAAATTTAAAATAGATCTGGCTTTAATAATATATTTTCAATTTTGAGCAGATTATTTATAGTTTTTAAGCATGTGTAGTATATGTATTGACATTGTTTATAAGGCAGAGTGCAGTAAGAGGACGTTTTCGGGCCGTGGGGAGCCTACTGAGCCTCTCAGCCCCGGGGCCTATCGGCTAGTTAAGGTGGCCCTGCACCCACCACTCGCCACTGTTTTAGTGTGAAATGTTGGCTGCTTCCTGTCGTACCTTAGCCTCCAGCCCCTCCAGCTGTTGGGTTTGTTCCTTGTTTTAGAGTCATCTCCTTAGTTTAATCCTTTGTGTTCTTACATCTTGGTCATCTGTGTTTCAGTCATCCTCTGTGTTTAGTTTTAGAGTTTAGTCTTTGTCTTGTCTTTAAGGGTTTAGTCTTTGTTTATCTTGTCTCTTGTGTTTTTTAATTCTAGTCCTCTTGTGTTTTATTATCTTAGTCCTCTTGTGCTTATGGTTATAGTTTTGGGTTTCTGTGTTTAGTTTATCCCCTGTGTTTTAGTTATTCTGTGTTCATAGTTTAGTCTTGTGTTTAGTTCAGTTTCCTGTGTTTATTTCAGATTCTTAGTTATCCTCTGTGTTTAGTTCTGCTGTTTAGTTAGTTCTGTGTTTCAGGTGTCTTGTCATTGTCCACACCTGCATCTTGTTCTCCCTGATTACCCATCAGCTAGTTAAACCCTCCTGTGTCATGTCTCAGTGCTAGTTCGTCCGCTTTGTCAGTCCCAGCCCTGGTTGACCTCTTGTTGTAGTCCTTTAGTCTTCCCAGTTTAGTTTCTAGTTTAGTCATTCAGTCTTTGCCACAGTTTGTATTTTGCACCTCTTGTAATAAATCCCCTTTGAGTTTTACCTCTGCCTTGACCTCCTCCATTCCTTATCCTGCTTTTGGGTTCTGTCACACTCCTGCACCACCCCTTTTGACAGCTTCCTGCACCCAAACAAAAGAGTGTGTAATATTTTTCCTGCTAAATCACTTGTTTCATGGTCACATTGTGTTGTTGAAATCATTTGTTGTTTTGTGACTTTTTTAATGCTTTTGATGAAAAAGATGAGTTTAAAGGACACCAGTGATATAACTCAAAGTGGGAGGAGTCTGTAAATGATGTTTAAGCTAAAACTGATAAAATCGAAGCTGAAGCGGTTTCTGTTTACAGTTTAAGTTTTTTGCAGCTCCTAACATGTTTATGGAGTTCGCTCAGCATTTGGAGGATCATTGTTATTTTGTGAGTGAGAAACTCTGGATTACACACTCATCATACCCTGAACCCAATCTTTCTCAAATAATAAAGCAGGGGCTCACAGGAAGCTGTGAACACCTGAAAGCACAGATTTAAAGCACCTCAAAAGGCACCAAGTTGTTTGCTAGTGAATCATAAAAAGCTCTAGATGCATTTTGACAGCACCGATTTTAAAAAATGTGCATTAAAGCAAAGAGTTTGAACATAACACAACTCTGTTTTTGTTGCAGCTCTTGTTCCATTAGTGAGCTACATTTATTTTACTTTTATAACCAGCTTGATGACTCAAACACCAGTTAAAGGCTGAGTTCTGTAGAGGTGGGCTGGTTAGGACATTTATGGAAATGTATATATTTTATTGCTGTGATGGAGAGTCAGGAGATCAGCTGTGTTAAGAGTCATTCTTTGCACATAAAAGAAAACCAGCACCATTCTAACATTTACCAAACTCAGTCTGATGTGTGTGTGTGTGTGTCTAATTTATTTTCTCTAGCCTATATAAGCAAACTGATGTGTTTGGAACTCAAACATACGCTAAGTGTTGTTGGTAAATGTCATGATCTGATCTGTGCCCTTAAGATTTGTTAACGTAGTTTTTTTAATTCCTCCTCCATAGTGCTCCTCTGGTCTTCTTCCCAGCTGCTCCTCATTCCACTGCGCACTTCAACAGTAATGCTGGTAATGCGTTATTAAGTAACTTTAACTAGTTCTGTCAAAGGGTTTTAAAAAAATTGACAGAATAATTAATTATGATCTGTAATTACTTAATCTGAATAATCTTTTTTTTTTATTTTCACCTAAAAATTGCTAAGGAAAGCCCTCATCTTGAAGTTTTTCATTTAAATTCAATAAATGATTGTGTCAGACCAATAGATTGAGATACCAGCAAAAAGTGTATTTATGAAATCATTTCTTGAATAGATGCAGTCCCAGTGCTGCCTGTAAACTTTATTTTGATCACTGGACACAGTTTGCAACAGCTGTTAACCCCTCATCTTCCACTATCAGCCTGCAGTTCATCACTATCCACTTGACAAGGTCATTCGTCAGCCTGTCGGTCACTGACTTTCACATCCGCTGAGTGTTCTCCTTGAGTTTAGTTTGGTGAAGAGCTTTGCTATGTCTCGCTAAGTTCCTAGCATCTTTGCTGCTAGCATTAACTGGGTGCTTTGAGTTGATGTGGAAGGCTACACTTGAGCTGCTTTGGTGATGATCAAACTCCTTACAAAGAAGGCATATCACTCTACTTTTATCCATGGTGCAGTTGGGACATTTATAAGGTAAATTTCCCATTCATAGGACCAACAACTATTTCATTCCATTGTCACATCTCGTCTCTGCAACCTCACCTTGCCATTCCCACTACAACGGAAACCTGCATGCAAAAACAGTAAAGTTAATGAACAAAATTTAGAGTAATGCATTAAAAAACACAACACGCTAAATATAGCTGTAAATAATTACAATTAACGCGATAATTTGACCGCCATAACTTTAACATGACGTTTTTCAGTGATGAGTAATCTAATGCGTTACTACAGTATTTCCAAGTTACTGTGCATTACTTTGTAATTTTCCTTAGTGAAAAACAATTTCGTCTCAGTGAGTGACGTCAAGTATGAAGAGTCGCACCTTTAGCAGCTCACATGTCATGTGTTTGCCCCCAAAAAAGTTATTGTTTCCTGCAACCGCATCTGAAAAAACAGGTTTGTTTTACTTTTGGGTTCTAGACTTTCATCTTTCAATAATGAGAGGGACGACTCAGAAATGATGTAACCCTCAACAGCTGGCTGGATGCTGCCGACAGACAGCATCACTCACTAGCAGCCTGAATGTAGCAGCAGCAGCATGATGGTGAGCAACCTTCTGAAACAAGTAGCTCAGAAGTTGAACAAATGAACCAACAACTACACAGGAGGATTTTCAAATTGTTGGCCAATTTCAAATCACAAGCAACCACACATGTGGTGATAAAGAAAATCCTGCATGTTGACCGTTCTGCTCCTACAGTGTGTGGTGTGCAGCGACAGACATAACACATCACACACGAATGGATTTCACCTATGAACATTCCCAGGTCAGACGTGAAATCTTGCAGAACTCCTCGAGATCAAATGTGACTCCAGAGTAAACAAACATGACAGCTTTAAGTTTCATTGTAAACAACAAAGAACAAAGTGACAGTTTTGTTACCAGGTAGAACAAAGAATACAAACAGTTGTTTTGATGTGGGACTCCCCTCACCCATGCAGCTCGCTGTCTGATTGGCTACATGTTACATGTGTCATCATCTGAGCCAGGATTGGAGTCAGTGAACACAACAGCAGCCAAGCGTCAGCGAATGATAAGACAGGGATGGACAGGCGGTCTGCTGATGCATGTTTGGTCTGCAGGCCAGAGGGCGGGGACGTGTTAGATGTGCAGTGCTGTGTAGTCTGGACAAAGCAGCCCAGCATCTTAACCCCCCCAGAAAATTGACCCTTTAGCAAGAAAAGGTTCCTCAACCCAGCTTTAGAAGGTGCTTCCAAGTCGAGCCATGAATCAGTTTTTGCAATGTAAGTGTGACTAAAGTCCAAACCTCTGATTTCAGTCCCCTTCTCTGCCATAGTCCCTTCAGTTATCACACTGAGATGAGAAAGAGGCCTCTCAGGCTTGGCCTGAAAATGTTTAACTAAAGGAGTTTTTGAGGATGGTGTTCTCAAAGTGAAGAAAGGCGTTGGATGTGAACCACATGTAACAAATTCCAAAACCCTTAGGGTTCAGTCAGATTCTTTTATTTTTTTCACAAAGAATGCAATATCTTTCTCTATCATTATACATATACATATATTTATTATTATTAATTCATTAATTCAGTTTGTTAGAATGTAAAACAACCCTTTGAAATCCGATTTTATATGCCACAAAGAAAAAGCATCAAGAAAAAAGTTTTATCAGACATCAGTGAAGGAATCCTCCTGATCACCAGTATGTTCACCTAACTGAAGTCTTCCCTGCTGAGAAGACTATTAGAATGTCTCTACAGTTAATAAAGCAAACACATGTACATGCGGAACAGCTCTGGTGGTAAAGCTGTGTCTTCCTAATGCATGGTGCTCTGTGAATTAATAGAAAAAAAAATCATTCAGTTTCCTTGGAAAGATTCAGACATGCAATAAATTCAGAGTTCAGGCTATGGTTTTTCTGTCCCCAGTGTTATTAATTTTCTGCTGTAATGAGATAAATACCAATCTAAAGTGAAATCATCTGTAAAATCCCCCTAAAAGCCCAAATGATGGACTGTTTCACAATTTAAATTCATTTTTTCTCAGACCATCCGACCGTGATTCTCTTGAGGGTTATAGAAAGTCTCCTCTTTAATTAATGACTCACTTTTCGTGGGTGTTTGATAATTACTGGCAATAGGCTTTTCTATTGCTTCTTTTGTTTCCCGTTCTTTGGCCGTTTGGTCTGACTGTGAATACTTTCTATTACAGAATAATCAGTATTTTGTAAGTTAACCTCTTGATGAATGACTTTGGTGTTTTCAGCTGCTGAATTCTTTGCTGTGGCATCAAGAACATATGGAGAGCCTCGGGACAACAATCCTGTTTAACATCCTTTGGTGATGATACTCTGACAGACCAGATGGACCGCTTTAACAAATGCTAATTATCCCCTTATTGCAGTCATTTAGGAGAGGGAGGTACTGGATAAGACAAGAGTTTCAGGGTATTGAAGAAGGAAAATATTCTTCTGAGTTTAATTCTCTTTGTCTTTTTTTTCTTTCAACCCCAAACACCATTTGGCACCATTTGTTTTGGAGGGGAAAGTGATTTTTAGCCGCATACGTATAAACCTCAGTAAACATAGTGGAATTAGTTCTTGGCATCGACCCATCCATGAGGAGCAGAGAGCACCCAGTTGGGGGTTAAGTATTTTGCCCAAGATACTTCAAACATGGCTTAGGCCTGGGACTAAATCCCTATCTACAGATCAGGATAACCTCTTTTAGCCTGAGCCATGCTCACCCCACTGTATTGTATGACAACAGGCCAAAACCATCAACCATGAATCAGAATTAGGTTTATTTTGCTAAGTCTGTACCACACAAGGAACTTGACTCCGGTCCCAGTTTTGTTCTTGTACTTATCCACAAACATGCACACACACTTTTCAGATCAATTATTTACTCAGACAGGTAGAGAATTTAAAGATTTGAAGTCTGTATTTACAGATACCTGAGAGGTACTTTATTACTTAAAAAGCCAAAGATTCGCACCATGTTAAAAAGTCACTGTGTACCCGTTAAAGGTGTCAACATATAGAATAGTTGTCCAGAAAATATAAGATTATGTTCTAATATGGTTAGTTTTAAGAGACGTTACAAAGAAAATATTATTTTTTTCTTACAGTAGGGAAAATTATGTTAAAACATTTATAATTTTTTATTATTATTTTATTTGACTTGTATGACCTTTGGATGTATGTAGCACTTTTCTTTTTAGCTGTATGGAATTACTTTCTTTAAGATTCTATACTACTGTATGTTTGGTGTTATGGTGATTTTCTAAGGTAAAAGGGGAGGTGACCATTATAAGCTTTACTTCTGCCTACACCCTTTCAGACACAGAAATCAACTGGATTCAGTTTGTTTATATTGTTTAATTGCTCTGTTTATAGTATTGCACTGTGCTGAATAAACTTACTACTATAAACTAAACTACTATAATATTTAAAATATAGTTTATTTGATTATGGCTGTTGAATCTGATGATAAACCAGTGACAGCCTGGAGAAAAAACAATTCAGTCTAGTGAAGAGGTACTCAGTCAGTCTTAAAGGGTCCCATCAACATCCATGACCGAGCCTGTGGACCAGGAGGAATGCCTACTGAGTCCACATGGTGGTGTGGTTTGGACGTAGAGTGCTATGTAGCACCAACCAGAGGCGAGAGGTGAAAAGAGGTTATATTCTGTGTGAGAGGGGTCTGATGCCAATTCCCTGTTTCCTCACTTTAGACATGTACAGGTCCTAGATTGAGGGCAGGTTGGCACCAGTGATCATTTGTTCTGTCCAAATGATCCTCTACAGTTTTACAGTTTTACATGTTTTTATTTTGTGTTTTATCATGTTTTTATTTTTGCGTTTTATCATGTTCTTTTCAAGTTTTATCCTTTGTGTTTTTATAATTGTTTTTATTGTAAAGCACTTTGTGGCCATTGGCCTGAGAAAGGTGCTATATAAATAAAGTTATTATTGCAGTCTACAGTCTGTTTCTGTTGTCCAGTACCGTCTCCTTGCCTCTATCCTCAATCATTTTTTTTCCTTATCGCCACAAAACCTTGACATTGGAGCATTGAAAAACATTGAAAGATAAAAAAAAAAAGCCTCACACTAATATAAACAACACCCAGAATTCCCTTTGAAATTAAAACAAAAAGAAAATCATAGCAAATATAAACAAAAGAATAAAACTATCAATCTACAAATAACTGACAAACACGTTGCAGGAAATTTAAACCATGTAGGAAGTAACTAGATTTATTTCACTGGAAATATTATGATTTTTTGTGCAAATATCTTTGCTATTAATTAAAACATTTTAAATGATAATTTAATGCATGTGTTTGAAAAGCAGCCAAAACATGAATCTTTTTTCACAACTTTATATGCAACAAAGAAGTTCTCATTCACGTATCCATGAAGTTTTAAGACAATATATCCTAAATTCTTCCCTTTACCTGATTAACTTAATATTCCCACCTCTTTGGTGCAATTTTTACTCAATTCCGTTCATTTCTAAAAGTCCAGTTCACAACACAAGTCATCTCAAAACGGTGAACAAAGATCAGTTCAGGTTCACATTCAGGCCAACTGGATTTAGTAAATAAAATTCAGCTTAAATAAAACTAGATTCCTATTAAAATTACAATTAGTCAAATGTGCAGTATATAAAGGAACCAGAAGACTGGATTGAAGTGTTACTTTAATGCAAATTATTAGCTTTAATTCCTACAAATTACCAGAGGAGAACTGGGTTGTGACTTTCACACAAACACATTTCAAAATGATTGAAAAATCCATTTAATGGTTTATAGCTTCAGTCAAACCTGTTTGTAAAAATTGAAGAAAAGAATGACAATAATCATGTGATATATCAGTCACTGATACTCTTTTTCCAGTAAAAAATCAAAGTTTAAATATTATTTAACTAACTGCATTATTTAATGTGTCTGTAAACATTGTGTTACAATGCTGGTCTGAGGACAGTCTGTCAGCAACTCTTCATTAGGTTGTTTTTAAAAACTCAGAGAAATGTAATAACATACAATGAACTTGTATTACCAAATATTGATCACTAATGAGTTTTCATAAGGTTCCTTTATTCCCAGTGCATTTCTCCTGGTGGTAGTGGGGAGTCTGCAGCCTCCTCCTGTTAATTTAATCTGCAGGTGTTTCATTGTCTGAGCAGGAGAACCGGATTCCCCTGCGGCTGGACTCCTCGGTGTGTTTGCTAACACTTGTTCTATTTCATCGCTGGGACTGATAAATGGGAGTGCCGTGGCCTTTCTGATTACTTGTTTTTCTGTGGTTGTGGGAAAGTCACACAATGGGAAGAAGTTGTGTTTCTTTTTTATTGTCTGTCAAGGACCTGGGAAACCAGAAAATTGGCTTTTGTTTCCCTTTATAAGTCTAAAAACAATGGCGGTGTGAACAAACCAGATGTTTCACGATGGTTATCTGGGTCATAACTCATAAAAACACCATGTAGGAGCCGTCATTGGTCCATCAGAGGGGTTGACCAACAGACATCAGGGTGGATTCAGCTGGTCCTACCAGCAGGTGGTTGGAGCTTTTTAAATTTATGAGCCTTTAGGATTTTAACAGATATCCAGTGAGAGAAACTATATTGTTTCATTTATCACTAAGAAGAAGAAGCAACAGAAATTCTTAATTTTTTAAGGGCTATATTGATCATTTTGAAGTGGCATCGTTAAGGTTGAAAAAACCTGAGAGAGCTTTTTGGTTTAACCCATCATGAGAGGGTTCTTGTGTGAGACCTTGGTGTTTTTATAAGCTATGAGTGGAACTAAAACAGCTGATACTGATTTGCAATAAGTGGCAGGATTGCTTTACTGAATGATTCCAACTGGTGTCATGACTTTTCAGGCCTTTTTTTATGTGTTCAACTATTTTCCCCGGTCCATTGTCTTCTTTTCCTTTCGGCATATACCTTCAGAGTCTCCACAGAAAATCAGTTGTCTCCATCTAACCCTGTTCTCTATCATATACCCTCAGAACAATTAGCTTCATCTCCTGTTTCATTGGAGCTGTAAATCTCATTGACATACTTAAGGTCTCCTGACTGGCAGTATTCTCCTGTGTGATCTTTTATTGCTTCTAAAGGGAATCTTAGTATTTTCATCTCTGCCTCCTGTCTTCTCCACAGTCTCAGTCTCTGGACCATGCAGCACTGCTGGTCTCACCACTGTCTTCTACACTTGTTCTTTCATTCTTGCAGAAACTCTTTTATCACCTCTACTTTTCTCCATCCATTCCAACCTGCTTGAACATGTTTCTTCACCTCTTTTCCGCACTCTCCATTACTCTGGACTGTTGAACCAAGGTTAACCTTTGACCCCTGTAACCTTACTGTTCCACTTGGGTCCCTCTCATTCACACACACATGTATTCTGTCTTGCTGTGGCTATTCTTCTTTCCTCTCCTTTCCAGAGCAAACCTTCACCTCTCCAGATTATCCTCCACCTGCTCCCTTCTCTCATTACAGATCACTATGTCATCAGTGAACATCATAGTCCATGGAGATTCCTGCCTTCATCTGTCAGCTGTCCATCAACATAGCTGATGAGAGGGGACTCAGAACTGATCCTTGATGCAGTCCCACCTCCACCCCTCATGTCCTGCACCACTCTAACGTACTCCTCTGACACTCCAGACTTCCTCATACAATACCACAGCTCCTCTCTTGGTACCCTGTCATCTGCTTTCTCTAGATCTACAAAGACACAATGCAGCTCCCTCTGACTTTCTCTGGACTTCTCTATCATCTTCAAAGCCATTATAGGATTCTTTCATGCTCTTTTTTGACATGAAACTATACTGCTGCTCACAAATGTCTACTCCTGCCCATAATCTGGCTTCCTAGACTGTTTTCCATAACTTCATGATATGGCTAATCAACTCTATATTCCTCTGTAGTTACCACAACTCTGCACGTCTCCCTTGTTCTTGAAAATTGGCAGCATCACACTTCTCCTCCACTCCTAAGGCATCCTCTCACCCTCTAAGGACTGGTTCACACGGGAGAATTTTCACGTGGCATTATAAAATGATGGATGTTGATCGTTCTGCTCCTACAGGGTGTGGTGTGCGGTCACACAGACAACACAACGCACCACACAGGAACTGGTTTCACCCACCAACACTCCCAGACCAGAAGTGAAACCTTACAGAACTTCTCAAGATCAAACTTGACTTCAGAATAAACAAAGATAGCAGCTTTTATTTTTATTATAAACAACAACGTGCTTGTGACAGTCTTTTTGTCAGATATATCAAAGAAAACAAACAGCTGTTTTGATGTGGGACTCACCTCGCTTCCTGATTGGCTTTATGTCACATTCTTCGATCACATGGGCAGCTCATCAGGGGGACACCTCACATACTGCAGAGACCCCACAAATCAGGACCACTATTCATCGTCTTCACTGCCCTCCTCACTTCAGCCTTACTGCTGCTTTCTGATCCACAACAGTCACCTCCTCTGTTCATCGTTCTTTCATTTTTCTCATTCATCAAATATTTAAAGTATTCTTTCCATCACAATTCTGTCAGTAGATGTCCATCCCTGTCCCTAACCTGATGTCCATCCATCCATTCATCCATCCATCCATCTACCTACCTACCTATCGCTTTTGGACTCCAGCGAACCACAGTGAGAGCCATTATCCACAAATGGCAAAAACATGGAACAGTGGTGAACCTTCCCAGGAGTGGCCGGCCGACCAAAATTACCCCAAGAGCGCAGAGACAACTCATCCGAGAGGCCACAAAAGACCCCAGGACAACATCTAAAGAACTGCAGGCCTCACTTGCCTCAATTAAGGTCAGTGTTCACGACTCCACCATAAGAGAGAGACTGGGCAAAAACGGCCTGCATGGCAGATTTCCAAGGCGCAAACCACTTTTAAGCAAAAAGAACATTAAGGCTCGTCTCAATTTTGCTAAAAAACATCTCAATGATTGCCAAGACTTTTGGGAAAATACCTTGTGGACCGACGAGACAAAAGTAGAACTTTTTGGAAGGTGTGTATCCTGTTACATCTGGCGTAAAAGTAACAGCATTTCAGAAAAAGAACATCATACCAACAGTAAAATCTGGTGGTGGTAGTGTGATGGTCTGGGGGTGTTTTGCTGCTTCAGGACCTGGAAGGCTTGCTGTGATAGACGGAACCATGAATTCTACTGTCTACCAAAAAATCCTGAAGGAGAATGTCCTGAAGGCCATCTGTTCGTCAACTCAAGCTGAAGCCATCTTGGGTGCTGCAGCAGGACAATGACCCAAAACACACCAGCAAATCCACCTCTGAATGGCTGAAGAAAAACAAAATGAAGACTTTGGAGTGGCCTAGTCAAAGTCCTGACCTGAATCCTATTGAGATGTTGTGGCATGACCTTAAAAAGGCGCTTCATGCTAGAAAACCCTCAAATAAAGCTGAATTACAACAATTCTGCAAAGATGAGTGGGCCAAAATTCCTCCAGAGCGCTGGAAAAGACTCGTTGCAAGTTATCACAAACGCTTGATTGCAGTTATTGCTGCTAAGGGTGGCCCAACCAGTTATTAGGGTCAGGGGGCAATCACTTTTTCACACAGGGCCATGTAGGTTTGGATCTTTTTTCTCCCTAAATAATAAAAACCATCATTTAAAAACTGCATTTTGTGTTTACTTGTGTTATCTTTGACTAATAGTTAAATGTGTTTGATGATCAGAAACATTTTGTGTGACAAACATGCAAAAAAATAAGAAATCAGGAAGGGGCAAATAGTTTTTCACACCACTGTATATATGAAGATTTACAAATGTATTCATAAGTTTAGACAAAATAAATAAAGTTGTCATTGTTAGAACCTTTTTAGGGTTACAACACCCTGGATGACCTTAACCTTCTTCAGCATCCACTGAACAGTATTTATCATCAGTTCAGTCCCAAAAGTTACCTTGAACAAGTCAATTTGCCTCCCAGTTTATCAGTCCACCTACATGTTTAATCCTAATGTAGCAGCTGGTTCTACCTGGGGTTGTGTGGTGAACCTATGGGCCGCTCAGAGGCACTGTTTAAATGGCACTGGACTTGGCTGCACGGTAAAATCGGCACAACTCAGCTGGAGAGTTGTCGTTTCCGCCTGATCGCCGTTCGACTTGGTGTGTTGGGCTTCTTATGAGCACTTGGCGTTTGTTGGGCTTTGGTTTGGCAACGTGGAACCCAGGTGGAACCAGTCACCTCTGGTCACGAGCTTTGGGTAATGACAGAACAAGATTGTGAATACAAGTGGCCGAAATGAGTTTCCTCCACAGGGTGGCCAGACACAGCTTTATGTATAGGGTGAGGAGCAACCCCTGCTCCTCCACATCAAGAAGAACCAGTTCAGGCCTCCTTTATTGGGAGGTATCCTGACCAGATGTCTCCCTTGAGATGTGTTTTGGGCATGTCCTGCCAGCAAGAGGCTCCAGGGTCAACCCAAGACGAGCTGGAAGAAGTACATCTCCAGGCTGAGCTGGGAACACCTTGGGGTCCCACTGATGGAGCTGGTGGAGGTAGCTGGGGACAGGATGGTCTGGGACTCCCTACTTGGGAAGCTACCCCCACACCCAAACCCAGATGAGCAGAAGGAAGTGAGGCGAGGTAAGTAGATTTTCCTCAGACTTAAAGCAGGTTTTTTTTCCATCCGCTATTCATTTCTTCTTCTTAAAGGGACGTTTGGGTCCTTCTGAAGTGACGTTCTATCAGTTATCTCCAATGAGAACCACACCGAATGGTGACATCACCTA
This sequence comes from Callopanchax toddi, assembly GCA_006937965.1. NCBI lineage: Eukaryota > Metazoa > Chordata > Actinopteri > Cyprinodontiformes > Nothobranchiidae > Callopanchax > Callopanchax toddi. The sequence continues at coordinate 259,177 of SSNR01000347.1, forward strand.
AAGTCAGCTTCTAGAAACAGGAAGTAGTCCTCTGATCAGAACAGTACTCATGGCTCGTCAGATTGAGAGAGAGACACTGCTGCAGATCTGTGACAAATTAGCAGATATTTTTCAGGCTTTTTAAAAATTATTTCAACAAAAAGGTCATCCTGATGGACTAGAATCTGTTTGTAAACCTCTATATCTGATCATGAGACAGTATGTTTAGTCTGTGTGAATCGCTACGCTGCTCTGCGTACCACTGCCACAACATAAACACAACAAAACAAGAACAGATAAAAATCAGACTATTTTCTGAAGCTTCAGTTTCTCCCTGTCCTGGATTACTGAAAATCTGTTAAACAATCTTGTTTGTTATGATATTGATCTAAATTCAATGTTTTCCTTTATGTTTATTTTAAAGAGCAGATTAATCATTACCTCTTGAACCCACTTTTCTTTCTCTTCTTCTTCGTCCACTTCTTGTCCTCATAGATTACCTTCTTAACATTGTCGTCTTCCTTTTTTCCATCTTTTCCCAATCTTTGTCCTTCACTTTCTTCCCTTCAGTGCTCAGAAATGTTTCTCTTTTATCTGGATGTCACAGGAAACTAATTTAATTTAATTTGAGCTGGAGGTCAAAGCCTTCAGCTCTTTAATATGTTAAAGCAGAGAAAGTGCTCCAAGATGAAAGGGTAGATCAGACCTTGGGATAATGAAAGACAACTTCCATGTGTTTACACATGGCTTATGCAACTTTCGCATTTTGGAACACGGCAAATTGTGTCACAAATGTCCTTGGAAGCTCCCCAAATCTCAGATTTGATCACACTAAGAAGGCTTTATAAAACGTTAGATGATAGCAGACTGTCATGCATAGGAAACAAGTTACATAAGCAGAGTAGATCAAATGATTTTCAGTTTTTTCTACTTAAGGTGTTGAACAGATTTAAATAACCAGCTGGTGGGAAGTCAGGTGGAGCAACAGTGTTTGTTCATGAATAAACTCTAAAAGTCCAGATTTACTGTGAATAAACCACTTCTTAGCTAAACATTGACTCTGATTCAGCCAGCGACCGTCCGCTGTGAAGGCAGCAACCATCACTCTGTGTCTCACGCTTCACCAAACACTGGCTACAGGCCACCTCTCCTGTAACCCTCTCATATGTATCAGTGTTAATAGCAAAATCAATCAAGAACATTCTCACACGTCAACGGCAAACAGTGACCAGCAGTGTTGTTTTATCAGCCACTTAGTCTTAGTCTTTTAGTCATGCCTATATGTGATAGTTTTAGTAAAAAAAATATTAATCTTTTAAAAAAGTCATTTGGGTCAATAAGTTGGAAATTAGAATCACTTACATAAATCCATCAGTGTATTTAGTGTATTAGTTTTGGCATTAAACAGGAAAAGTAACTAAAAATCCAAAACTACACAAACCAAAGTATTCAATCGATGCTAGAAGAACCGGTCTAACGTTCGGCCATAATTATAACAAAGACATGTCGCTGTTAAATGAATAAAATCACTAAAAGCTCATTAGCCTAGCCATTAGCTCATCAGCTGTTTGAATTTTAGTAAAAAAAAAAAAAAAAAACACAAAAATAAACAACTCACCTTCATTAAATAAAGACACAATATGAAATCAATCAGCAGGGTTGTCACAAAATGTCAAAGTATTATTTGAATAAGTATCCATTTGATTAGCGCACCACCAGAAAGACAAACTGATCACCCCAGAACTAATCAAAGGGTCAACCACTCCACAATAAACGTTCACATGATTGACAGTAAAATTTGTTCACCTAACTACCATCTCACAACTTCACATACTAAAGTTTTTATCTTGTCAAGCCAACTGTGGCAGGTGAAGCATTTAGTTTGCTCCCTGCACACGCAGCTGCACCAGTTTAGTGATGATGACCATTCAACCAATCGGTAACAAGCTGCCTTGTATAAAGGTTCAGCTGATTGGGGTGAATGGGACTCACCAGTCAAACATTTGTATGCTTCTTCTGCTAACCATGTGGTTGGGTGTGCAGAGTTGGCCATACAGATGGCAAAGGGTGTGGCCCAGGACAAGCTTTAAAGAGCTCCCTGGAGCCCACACTCGCGTGTGACCAGGAGGGGCTGCTGTTTGGCCTGAGACCTGTTTGTTTGACTCCAATGTGCTTCATGGTGCTAGAGAGATGCTGCAGTGGCTGGACCCCACTCAGTGTTGGTCTTCTGAGATGGGAGATGCATGTTTCAGCCAGAGGTCTGGCTCGTGGACCTCCATTGACATCAAGTGCGGTTGGACCAGTGGCAGGAGGATCACCAGGATTACAGCTACTGGCATTAATGGACATAGCCATAGACATATATTGTAGGAATGGGCAATATCTTATTGTTTGCAATATACCATTGAAAATTTGCCTCACAATAAAAATTGGTCTTCTTGCGATAACGATAAGTCTAGTTGATGACATAGTTTTGCGCGCGCCTGATTTACATGCGCGGAGTAAAAACAATCATTTCAGAAGGCGGACACGAGATAGAGGAGGAGCTCATTTTAAAACGAGGAGCTACTTCCACAATTTGGAACTGGTTTGGTTACAGAAAAAAAGATGAGAAGCAAACTACCGTAATATGCAAAGTTTGCAGAAAAATGGTGGCTACAAAGGGTGGAAACACATCCAGTTTGTTCCACCATCTGAAACACAAACACAAGCCGGAGTTTGAAGAATGTCTGAAGATACACAAGGCAACAGAGGCGGCGACGGCATCAACTACTGGTGGACCTAGGAATAAGAAAATTCTCACCCAGATGAAAACTGTCAGCGCATTTGTTACTCACGTCCCTTATGATAAGTGAAGTAAACGATGGAACGAGTTGACGGACGCAGTGACGTTTTGTTTAGCAAAAGACATGTTGTCGTTCCAAACTGTCGAAAAAGGATTCAAGTGAATGATCCATAAACTAGACCCAAGATACAACATGCCCTCAAGGAAGTACTTTTCCAAAACAGCCCTGCCAGCGATGTATGAAGAGTGCCGCGATGGGGTACAAACATTTCTGTCTGCGGAGGACTTTTATGCTTCAAGTGCAGACATGTGGAGTAGCAGAGTGACTGAACCCTACACCAGCCTACAGTCCACTACATAACAAGTGACTAGAGTTTGAACAGCTGTTGCATCCAGACAAGTTTTTTTTCCCAGATGACCACATGGGGGGAAAACATCGCGAGTGGCTTGAAGCAGTTTCTTCAAGTATGGAAGTTAGACGAGGAGAAACAGGTGTGCCTAACAGACAGCGGGGTCAATATAGTAAAAGCAGTCACTCTAAACAAGTGGACAAGACTGTCTTGCTTTGGCCATTGTCTATAGTGTACCTAATATTTAATGTATGCACACTGAGCAAACATGAGCTTAATATTAACTGTATTTATGGATTTGATTCTGCATTCGTAATGTACTGTATAGCAGTGTTTCTCAACCATGGGGATCAGCGGATCCCTAGTGGTCCATGGTGGTATTGCAAGAGGTCAGTGGGTCTGGGATTATTTAAAAAGATCCTGATATTTATAGAAAATTATTATTTTATAGAAATTATTTTACTCAGAGATGACCGAGACTATTATCTACCTAAACTACTGAACATGACCTTTTTCTGTTTCACAAGTGTAATTTGGTGCTGGTCATACAATTTAAACAGCTGGAAAAAGCTGCGAAAACTCAAAGATGCTCAGGTAGAACTTGGCCTTCCACCACACAAACATGTGACTGAATCACCAACATGATGGGGATCAAGGCAAAAGATGATTCAGCAAATACTTGAGTAAGAGAAGGCCATTACGCAAGTCCTGGTGGCTGACAGGTCAACCAGGCATCTGGTGCCTACTTGGCAGGATGTTGATGTCCTAGACTCTGTCAGTAAAGCACTCTGGCCTTTCTTGATTTTACAGGTGCCCTCTCTTCTGAAAACTACGTCACAGTGTCGTGCCTGAAGCCTACTCTTCACCTATTCAACAGTGAGCTGTTGCAGAGGAAAGATGAAGACTCAGATCTCACCAAGAAAATCAAAAGTTCAATATTGGACTACATGAACACCAAATATGGTGACCAAGAGGTTCAGGAGCTGATCAACATGCAACAATTGTTGATCCATGCTTCCACACTCAGTATATGAGTCAAGAAGAGATCCTGGTTATCATCCCTTTGTCAAGATAGGCAGGGAGCCGGACCTGATAGTGGGAGCAGGAGGCGAAGGGTATAATCCAAAAATTAAGTATTTATTGTAAAAAAGGATGAGCTACAAAAACATGAACCGGACTATGACTTGACTACAAAACAGACTTTACCAAAACAGACCAGACTAAGCAGAACCAATAAACCAACAGGGAGACATGGGACAAAAGGGCTTAAATACATGAGGAGGTAAACAGGATAACGAGGAGCAGGTGAGAACAATGACTAATTAACAGGTGAGGAAGGGGTGAGAGCAGGAGCATGGAAACACAGGGGAAACTAAACTGACATGAACAAACAAGCAACATAAACCTGAACCATAACTTGAATACAAATAAACTAATACAATAGGCTTTATGCACAGAGTACTTAGTAGAACTTCCGGTTTAAAATTACCTCGCGGGACCATTTCCGGTTCCATTTGAAACGTTTAGATTTCCAGAGTTAGAGTGCATTTCCAGCTAAAGATATTGTTTATAATCAAAACGAGTAATAGTATAGTATAGTACAGAATGATATATATATTATAGCACTAAGAAATGAAGCCATCATATAACTATCAGCGGACGGGAAGCCTCGACAGCTGAACACTGCTGTGTTCCGTTGTGTACCGCATCAGCTGAATATAATTCATCAGTCCGTTTCCACACATTTCCACTGAATAAATAACTACAAAAAGGAAGGATTGTGAACTTAAGAAGAGAAAACGTGATCATTTCTAACCACACCGTGTCTGCAGTCCACACTTTGCAGCACAGTAGTCAAAGAGCCGAGTGGAGGAGGCTAAAGGAGGAGGCTAATGGAGGAGGCGCAGCGCCGTTCGTGTGTTATTTCACTGGAACAACTATTCTTTTGGTGAATGAAGACTTGGTGTTTGATAACGTACAGCTAGACCAGAGAAAGTTGAAAGTTGGGAAGCAGTTGGAGCCCACGATCACGGCTATATAGATCTGTCTCACTGTTTTTTGATGATGGAAGCTACGAGCTAACGCTGTTAGCTTACCTTCAATTTAATGAATAAAGCTGGTTATATACAGCTTAAAGTCCTTCACCCGCTTGCTCGCAGACGTCTCTGTGTGTTTTTCAAAAATTCGGTGGACATCGTTTACCGTGATGCGCGGCAGGTCTTGAAGAAAACGGGTAAAAAAATCAATTTTGTCCAGTTTGTGTGGGAACAGCGTTGAACCGGAAGGGAGCGGCAGCCTCTATCGCAACCAGGAAGTGACCGTGCATAAACCCCATACAGGACAAAAAAAACTAAACAAAAAAAACAAGACCTGATAAAGTATGACTAAACACAGGAGACTAAATGCAGAAAACAAACTATGAACATGGAAAAACTAAACAGAATCAAATCAAATCAAACTTTATTTGTATAGCACCTTTCATGCCAGAGCAAGCAACACAAAGTGCTTGACAGATTAAAATGACCCATACAACCCACATTCCCTCCCTTTCCCACACATAGAACAATTATGACACTCTCCCCTCCCAGTCCACAACCCATTCTCAGAAGTAACTAAACACCAGAACTAACTAGACACAGATAACAGAAGTACCTAAACACAGGGAAAAGAGTAAATACTAAACTGAAGAGACACAGAAACAAGACTAGACAAAACAGAATAACAAACAAAGAGCAAAAAGAACTAAACTAGAACCAAACAGACAGGAAACCATGACACCCTTTCTGAAATGCCAAGTGAAGCTGGCTCTGCTACCCCTGTAACATCAGCTGAATCAACAGAAGAAGCTCAGAGTGCATCTGAAAGGCAGAAGAAAAGTCTTGGAAGTTCTTTCAAGAAACCAGCTGCTGAGGTGACCACCCTTTCTGAAACAGAGAAAACTGAGGCTGAACTAAACTGCATGGGGCACTTGCAGATGGTGAAAGCAATCCCCTTATGTGGTGGAAAGTACATGAGGTGATTTTCCCAACATCAGTCGTTTGGCAAAAAAGTACTTGTGCATCCCCGCCACTAGTACACGCTCAGAGAGGGTGTTCAGCGCTGCTGGAAATGTAGTGATGTGCCAAAGGTCTCTTCACTAGTGTGTGTGTGTGTGTGTGTGTGTGTGTGTGTGTGTGTGTGTGTGTGTTATACAACTTGCACTAGCAGACATGTTCATGTCAGCCTCATTTTGTAAGAGTATATCAGTGTTTACAGTTTAATTAAACTTTTATTTAAAATTTGTTTTGCTTTGTTTTTTTAATTTATCTTGTTTTGCATTATTTTGTAAACTATCTGAAGACATAGCTGGGATTTTTACTTTTTGATACATTGTTTGCACTAGTTTGAAAATCTGTTCAATGGGACAAGAGTGTTGGACAAGAGTTGGTGGTAGCATGTTCCACATACGTGTTATATTTACATTCTAAGGGTGTGTCATTAGGGTTAGGGTTACTACCAGGTTACTGTAACATGTTACTTTGCAGGATTTATTTGTACTCTGTTGTCATTTTGAAACACAACTGAAGACCTGGTTGGAGATGGTTTTGTTTTTTGTCCATTTGCACTTGTGCCACTGTTTGTTTGCACAGTGAGTGTTTAAATAAATACAGAGTCTCTTTACGTTTTAAACTTGTAATTTATTTGAAATTTTACTGTGTAATTGCTGTGATGTTTATCAGCAGTCACTGGAACACAACTTAAACATAACAATCTGCTATTTTACAGAAAAAAATTATATATAAATGTTATAGTCGGTCATTTATCATTATGTATTGTTATCACAATAAATACCTGAAATTATCGTGACACATTTTTAGGCCATATCGCCCATCCCTACTATATTGCTATTAACAATATTCAAGTTGCTTCAATCCACCTGTCCTATGGATCGGTGTAAAGGGATGGACACATATTTATAGTTATTTTAAATTGTATATTTTAATTTAAAAAAAAATCTCAACCCATCCCACCTGTCTACAGCAAGAAGGTTAATTATTCTAAACATTTCCACAGATTCCCTGATAAACAATCTAAACTATTTCCTTGAGTGCGTGATTTTACTGAGTTCAATAAAGATTCATTTCTTTATAATATCCATCATACACAACTGCCTTTAGACAAACAGATTTTAAGGAGAACATCTAATAAATTGTTTAATTAAATTATTGATTATTAACGTATTTTGTCTCTGTCTAATCCAATTATACCCACCCACTATCTGAGAGGCTGAAACAACATTTGGCCAATAAACAAAATTAAATGCAAACAAAACTGTACTGAAGGTATCAAAAATGTATGTGGTCCTACAAGAAACTGTTATTGCTCATATAAACCTAAGGTTCCATTAATCCAATACTGATGGTTCAATCCATGTTTATCTGTTTTCTGATGCTGAGCCTGATTTATAAAGACAGATAGATGGTCTTTTTTAATAACTGCTCAAATTGATGGATTATCCTGCTTTACAAAAAGTACCTGAACCACGGCCAACAACCATCTGATGACCAGCTCCCTGTTCATTCCGTCGGCATGTTACATGTCTCTAAAGCAGAGCTTGAGCTGCTTGATGTGATTAGTAAAGAGAAAAAAATGATTACCAAGACGTCATTCCACGGTAGAAGAACCGTAGACACAGCAGCCATCAGTTTGATCTGCAGCATCCAGGAGAGACAGTTGTTAAAGTTTACTTTAAAGAGACGGCTCCGAGAACAAAGAGCCAGAGGAGGAAACAATGACGACGACGATGCCCAGGAGCAACACAAAGAAGGGACAATGAGGAGACACTGAAAAGAAATGACAGCAAAGTCCACGTCGTGATAAGCATCAGGCAGTAATTTGAAAGTCAAAAGGATTGCAAAGAAATGTACTATCTGAAAACGCTCAGACCACCTCCAGCTATTGTCTGAGTTGTAGAGATATGTCGTAAGGCTCCTTTAGAAATTCTTAGAATTTAGTCAGTCAACACATATTCTAAGAACCTTTTATGGAGAGTGTGGCTTTCTAGAAATGTAGAAGGTTCCTGCTTTTGTCTGTAAAAAATCCTGAAACTGTCCTGCTCTTAAGATGTAGCTAAAGCCTTTTGTCAGGAGTTGCTTTAAGGAATGGAATTACAAGTATTTCACAAGTTTCAAAGGCTTTTATTGGCAGTTAAATACATACAATGAGTTAATATTTGCAGTGTTGGACCTTCTTTTATGAGACCTGCAGAGGCTTGCATCTAGCAGCGCTTACTTATTGCCAAGTCGTCCCCGACATCCTGTGCTTGCGCAAAAGAAGAACTATAGAAACTGTAGTTTTGGAACTCCATGTTCTCTGAATCTGCTGATAATTCCCCTCTGAGCGAGGTTTTCATGTTGTCATCCCATATCAGGTTCACTCTGTTGGACAGTGTCATTTTAGTTAGCCAGAACGAAGGATCCCTGATTGTCTCTAATCCAGTCTCTTTCTCTCTTGTGCAGAGCGGTAACATCCTCCATCCCTCCCACTCTCAGCTGGACCATTCTCCTCTCTGATGGAGCAACCAGACTAAACTATTTCTATCTAAGATAACATGCTGTGTTGTGAACATTAAAGCGGCACTCTGGAGCATTTTTCTCTGTATCAAAGTTTTCTAAAAGTTTTAAATGATATTTCAGGTCTAAACTATGATCTATGGGTTGAGTTCCACAACATCTGTAATTCTGATGAAGACCCTCCTTCCTCCTAGAGACCCCTTTCCATTATTTCTTGCCGCCGACATTTTTCAGCCAATGAAATTCAAATGTCTGCATTCTCTGAACATGCACGCGCATCGACCAAACCTGTACCAGTAGGGGGCGCTGTCGTACAGGACGCTCCGTGTGTTTCTCTGCCGTCTCAGCCGTTCACTGAGGACTCACAGCTCATTTCTACTTAAAACCTACCCATTCTCCAGCTAAAGACGGGTTTATTTTTATTTTTAAACCTTTCACCTCACAGAATGGCAAGGCTTGACAGGATTATGCGTTTATTTTGGTCAGAAAGTTCATCCAGGGCCGAGTCAAGTTCAGCTTCAGAGTCCAGCAGCAGCTCTCTGCTAACAGAGCTAATATCAGAAGCAGCAGGGACAGAGAGGGCTCATCAGACCCTCGTAGTGTTGTTGGAATAAGATTGTGAACTGTGAGTGATTAAACCCTACACACTGAGCGGTACAGTTCATGTCCGAAGTATATGCGCCGCGTGCACGCGCGCACACGCGACCGGACGCGCGTGTCGAGATGTTTTGAGGAGGAGCCTTTGGACGCTAGATTCAAAAACTGCTCTCCTGATGAAATCCTCCAGAGTGCCGCTTTAATATTATAACTGATGTTCCATCAGAAGCACATGCAGCACCTCAATCGTCACGCCCCCTCCGCAGCTCCAGCTGCACCTCTGACCACGGTGAGCAGATTGTCGGACAGAAACCAGGTGATTGCTCTGTTTGACCTGTGAGAGGTATCAATATTATCATGCACTTACAATCATAATGGATCTGCAGTTACATCATCAGAGACAATAAACATTAAAAACAGGTTTTTATTATCTAATTGGGTGCAATTTTTATTTACTCTTCTTTACCAACTCTTTTTACATGTTTGTGTATTTTATACAGTAAATGTATCTTCTGAGGGGCAACAGGGTGACTTTTTTATCCTACTAAAAGTCAAATGCATTTCAAACCATGTTGTTTTTGTTGACAAAGTTTTAACAACATTATCGTGTTTTTTCAAGATGATAACGAGACGATGACCAGCTAAATGCGGATCTTTGATGACAAACATGAGATGAGTCATGTGTGACTTTTTGTCAGAGCAACAAGACGAGATGAAAACATTAGTATGTGGAGTTGTGGAACAGTACCCTGGCAGGCCATCCTATAATACTGTATGTGGATATATAGTCTGGCCACGACCCATTGAAACGACTCATTCATAGGGATAGGATCAACAGTTGTGTTTCAAACTGTTTTACATGCTATTGGATAGCGCTAGGACCAATCAGAGCAACGACAAATGTGATGTAATCATAGCAACGAAATAGAAGAGGGGTGCAGTCACGGCGTCTAAAATCATCAAATTGTTCTGTTGTTTTTCATGAAAATATCTGGTGTACTTGCAAATTGTACTACTTTGTTTGGTAAAAATAATAAGCTGCTGAGTATATTTACTTGATTGACTTGTATTGGTGAGACTATAACCACAAGCATGTTTTCACTGAGTCCTGTTTGTTTAGCAACAACCGGAGCCAGCTGGTAGAATAAACTTTTACTGTATCCTATCAGCAAAGCAGCAAATAAATCCTTTTTCAAAATAAAGGACGTGCTGTAAGTTTGTTTATGTATTTAGCAGATGCTTTTATCCAAAGCGACTTGAAAATGATGAGTAAGTGCCTCTATCTGTTCGTGTCTTAAAGAAAAGCCCAAATCTAAATCGTCCAAAGTTGATGACAAAGCCGTTTCAGACGAACGCAGTTCTCAAGCTGCCACCATGTTGTTTAATTTCAAAGTCAAAGATCTGTCGTCATCAACTAATCCCGCCCACCAAACCATTGGAGCGTTGTGATTGGCCCACCAAATAGAGCACTGTGATTGGTCCGGTACCAGACTGACCGGGGCTATGGAGGTTCCAATGGTGCGTGGGTATAGACCAAAGTTTGCAGAGCGTAACTGACGATCTACTTGACTAGACTAGTGGGACAGTATTTGAGTTAAATCTTTCTGCTGTGACATGAATCATGTGAATTCAATCTCCACTTCTGAGCACACCTTTTATTGTGAGGTTCAACCCTTCCATTAGTTAGTTTTTCACTAAAACTACAGACTAAATTCTTTTTGAGTCTTCAGCGAACAAAACTGGACCAAAACTATCACAAATAGGATTTTATAAAAGTAGTCGCAGCTAAAAACAACACTGGTTTCAAATTCATTTTTACTTCATTAAAAACCTGAATATTATATTTATAACAATTCTGCTCAAGCAGTAAACGTACTGAGTGTATTAGTTTCCTGTTTAGAGTCAGGCGTTAAATCCTCTTTGTGGCTCTCCTCCTGCTGTCTGTTGAATAAATAAACTGTATGCATGTTATATAATGACTGAAGTGACAGCCTTTGTCAGAAACGTGTCTGTCACAGCTGGTGGCAGCTCCTCTCCGCGCTGTCCCACCATGTTTTTATGCGTTCCGGGGGAAGATGACTGCACGCTTTCTCACTGTGAGAAATGCTGCTGCTGACACTCCGTCGGATTAATTGTGTATTTATTTCACCTGAGGCTCTTTCAGAACCCAACTCTCTCTGAGCGCCATTGTGTTATCGCTGTGCGTGAGTGTACGCGCGTGTGCACGCCCTTGCATTGTTAATGTGATCTGTGAATGTAAGTGTGATGCTTCTGATTAATTTAGACGTTTTTTGCACAACGTATGAGCGTGTTGGTGACAGTTTCTAAAGCTGCGCCTGTCCACTGGCTACACTCAGACTGCAGCAGAATATATTTTGCTGCAACATTTTTAAAAAATTTCACCCGAGCATCAGCAAGCGCACACAAACCCACCCTTACACAATCCTGAAGCAAGCACACACAAAGCTGCTCTGTCACACGTTATATTGTGTGAAAAGGGAGACAAAATAATTTAGCCCCAAACCATTATGGCCAGACCTCAGAGCTGCAGAGGCACACAGGAACAAATCTGCAAAACTCTTTGATTTAAATAAGAGATGATGTCACACATGGCTTCTGAGGGAAAGCATTACATGTTTTTGTAGAGTTACACATGTTTATAGACACTGGAAGGATTTAGAGTCATTTCAAGACTAATCAGTCTCTTGAATTGATCACTGAATTCTCCATTAAAGGGGTATTTCAGTCATTTTAACGTGGCATTCTATCAGTATTTATCTACATTAAAAACCATAACCACCAGTGATATTCCTCAACCCGGACAGAGTCTCTAGAAACAGGAAGTAGTCATCTGACAGGAGCACTACTCATGGCTAGTCAGATCAGGAGAGACAATGCTGCAGATCAACAACACATTAGTGGCCTAATTTTTATGTTTTAAAACAACTCTTCCAAAAAGGAGTAATACTGATGTGTTGACATATTTTATTACCTGTTTATGAACCTCTAAAATTTAGCATGAGACCATTTTTTTAAAGTTTGTTTCAACCAACCAAGTTTTATGCTACTGTACATAGCACAGACACTAAACAGAGGACTACTTCCTGTTTCTATAAACTCTGCTCTATTTTAGTGATGTCACCAGTGGCTATTGTCCTTATTCAGTCTCTCCAGGATTTCGCTGTGTTTTTTGTGATTGGTGCGTCCTAAAATGTCAGTTTCTTTAAAACGTTGTGGTTAAAGTTGCACTTTTTTATTTTGTTTACACACACACAGTCAACCTCTTTACACACACACACTGTGTATGCACTGTTTTTCACCATAACATGAAGATTACAAGATGCCGTAATCTCCATGACAACAACGCTGACAGCCTGCCTCAGCGTCACTCAGACGTGAGTGACTCACTTTACTTTCACTTTCAGAGGTTAACCTCAAAGCTTTACTGGTTCAGCAGAAAGAGTTTAGAAAAGAGAAGAGGTTAATCATATGCACTGGATGTCACAGGCATTAATCACGCTTTAAAAAAACTTCCGATGTTCAAAGGAGTTTACATTTGTTAAGTGATTTGTGGCGTATTTCAGCAAGAGAGCATTTTTTGAATCCAACGTACCCCGGCCCCTCCCAAAACCTTCATTCTCCTCACTCCCACTCTCTATAGCCCCACCTCTACACGCGCGTGTGCACACATGGCGCGTCACTCCTGTCTGTAAAGCCTGTCATAAACTGTACAGTCATGGGGGGGGGGGTTGTAAAATCTGATGTAGCACCTCTGTCTTAACTTAGTTTGAGATACTCACAATTCTCCGGCTCTATAGAAGTTACACCTGGGTTATACTCAAAAAGGAGCGGGTGTTTAGTTGAACAATTAACACTTTACTGCCACAACAATAATAGACAGCTGTACTGTACCTTACAATGAACAAATAAAATTGACACAAATAACACAAACAAAGTAAACTAATTAAACAAAACCAGTCCATTTGATTGAGTTCAATCAGTCAATGCTTTGAGCTCTGAAGTGTGTGTGTATGTAATAGTCTTAATGTTCTCCAGTATTGCTACTCCTACTACCCGGGTAGGTTACTAATACGAGTGTCTTATCTGTGTTCACTGGAGTGTTGCAACGATCAACCTTTTGTGGACGGGTCACGCGGCTGGCCACACCACATCACAGACTACCCTCAGAATCACTGGGCAGGGCTCGCCATCCGAATCCTCACCGACAGTTCAGATCATTTGGAACAAAGGAAATAAAACCAACCTACACAAGAGGTGTATGGTTGAAAGATTATCTGATTCTGTCACAGTCTTACATGAGATCTCAATTATTTCATCAATCTAGAATGTAATGTAAAACTAACATCAATGTAATACATAAAATGAAATTAATTATCATTTATCACAACAATCAATTTTAGAGTGCAATGGGTTAACTGGAATTACTGTGTATTTCCCTCCAGACATGGAGTTTATGCATCCATTTAATGAGAAAGTTGCAGGTTAAAGACCCTCTTGAACAAATGTTTAGAGAAATATAATAGATACTTGTTCTGAATAAAAATTTACACAAATATAAAACTTATTTAGGGTTTTGGAGTCATTTTTGTAAGAAATTTCTATTTTTCTGCCAGACCGGAAGTGACGCAATGCAAGGTTGCCACATATACGCTTGAGATCAAATACTGATTTTAATGTCGGCTCTGACACAGATAAATGTTTAAATCTTTAAAATTACTAAATAAAAAAAGTTGGTAATTTGCAGAGGACACGCTGGAAGAAAATACATTTTCAATCTGGCCTGAGAACGCCTTAGGGTCCTGCTGGAGGAGCTGGTCGAGGAGAGGATGGTCCGGAGCTCGCTACTTGGAATGCTGCCCCCAGCAACCCGGAAAGACGGAGGGAGACGAGACGGTACTTAGCAGATATTAGACAACAACACTTACAATACACAGCTCTTTGGGATGCATGTTTCCCAAGATTTTGTTTAACCGGCTATTAAAGCTTTTAATGGTCAATAACCAGTTTACCGTAAAGTCATGCCACTGACTGTAACCCCCCCCCCCGCTGCATCTGCGACACACACGCATCTTTGCATTGCCCCGCAAATAACACAAATGCTATTTCATCCGTTCTTTGATATAATATAGTGAAATCGGTCTTTGTCAGACACGTGACCTACCTGTTCACCACACACACACCCATTCTGAGTGTATAAGTCACGTTGTTATCAAATTGTTGCTTGTCTGTTGACCTTTGACATCTGTATGACCTTTTGACCCTTACAAAATGAATGAATTTAAGTACGCAGCGTCGCCATTGCTGCTTTAGGTGCTTTAAGCTGCTTTAGTGGGAGAGTCTACTGTTCAGTAATGCTGACAAATGAACTTGGAGATAAATGTATTAAACCTCCAACAGGACTCCAAACATAAAAACATGTATTATTTACAGCAGAATAACTGCCTCGCAGATTGCAGGTTTTAGTGACAGCTAAATGTGAAGTCTGTGTGTTTCCAGTGGTTTGAATCCTACTAGAGTGCATGCAGCTAGACAGGCAAAGAACTGACACATCAGCAACATTTTAAACAATGACAGGAAAATAAGGAGCCAGTCAGTGACCAGGGGTTTAAGCTACAGCTGAGATAAAGTTGAGGAGGTCCATGTGAGTACTACTGGTTCCTGAGCTAAATTCAGGAACCATAAAAATGTTGATGGACAGAGAGTTTCTAATGCTGCATTCAGATCCCAAAAACCCAAATCCTGAAATCTTGAGGTCTTTATTAACTAAAATTGGAAAGCACTTTAAATCTGATGAGGTTTAAAGGTTCAGAAGCAGGTGGAGAATCAGGAGCTGTAGAAGACAGGAAGGCAGGGATTACTGGGTTAGTAGAGGATTTAAATGACTGTGAAAAGGAACTGAAAAAGCAAAGAAATGGTGCACATAGAGGTCACTGTGACAAGCATTTTACCGTTATATGCCTCTTTAGCTGTAATTCAAAGTATTTAAGTGTCATTAGAGATGCAGTGTCTATAAAATAAAGCTGAAAGTACATTTAGTTTAAAAAAAAAAAGCCTATTGACATTGTTCTTTGACTCAGTGTTAATTTTGGCGTGAAATTTTAATTTAGTTTTAGTCTTAGTCTTTTGACTAAAATTCTTTTTCATTTTAGTCTAGTTTTAGTCGTCCAATTCATTTTAGTTTTAGTCTAATTTTAGTCGACTAAAATTCTGAACTATTTTAGTCGACTAAAATAGTTCAGAATTTTAGTCGACTAAATATAAAATAGGCATATTTCACTAATATTAATATATTTTCCTCTGGTGCGTTTATTTTACATTTCTTTAAATGAATTGGGGTAACACTTTACTTGTATTAACATTAGTGCATTGTTAAGTATTAATAAACAAATGGGCTCTTTATCAACATTCCCAATATTGTTTAATGACCCCAATTATAAGACACACCCCTTTCCAAGACTAATCTTCAGAAAAAAAACTAAATTCACTTTTAAAATAAACTATTTTGTTGAAAATTTGAGGAACTAGTTTAAATATCTTATTTAGAGACCTTTTAATATTTTCTTATTAATTCAATCACAAAGATCTGTAATTCATATTCTACTGTGTGTTGAGTTCTGTCAGGAAAAACACTAGTGAGCCTGAGAAAAAACTGAGCAAAATAAATACCATAATAATGCAAACTGTCAGAACTTTACTCATGACGTGTCAGATCAAAAGTCTGCAGGCTTTAACTCACAGAGTCTGATCAGCTGTTCTCACGCTGCGGTCCGTCTCCTCCCACAGAACGTGATCACCACAACGCTCCGTCTTCAGTCATTTCTCTCCATAATTCCATATTTCCTGTCTCCCTGACAGCTGGTTGATCCTCTGCTGCATTCACCACTATTATCTTAAAATTAGCGTCGTAACTCTGCCTCTGTTCTGTTAATTTGACCCACTTTTAATAAAGTCTGTTCCTGTCGGAGTCTGCTTTGCTGTGTTTAAAAATTCCGGCGCGTCCCGACAAGGCGGACTCTGATTGGTTCCTTTCTCATCTACTTCCGCCTGCTTCGATTGCTGATTGGTATTTTGGTATGTTCGTCAACATTTTCCCGTTTTCTGATTGGATTTCGTCACTGTCAATTCTCGTCTCGTCTTTCGTTCCTGACGAAAATGTCCGCCGATTTAGTCTTCGTCTTCGTCTTTTTCCGTTTTATATTTTTGAATTTCGTTTAGTTTTCGTTCGGTAAAATATATTCATGACGAAATAAATAACGAAAATATTTCGTCTACGAAATTAACACTGCTTTGACTTATTATTTTTGTAGCAGTTGATCTAACAAAGGTTCAGAAATTCACACAGCTACTTTATGTACCTTCGATAGGTACTCAATAGGCGGCTCGCGGGCCCCCTCTTTCTGGCTCTTGAGCCAATTACTGTGTCCCCAAAGCTGACAATATTTCATAAATGTAATGATTCCCTGTCTGTCTTGTCTTGTTAGTTCCTGTCTGTCTCATTGCTCCTGTTCTCGCCCCTCCCTCATGTGTTGATTGTCATCAGGTGTTTCTTGTCCCATTGATTTTCCTCCACAGTATTTAAGCCCTTCTGTTTCTTGTCTCGTCCTGGGTTCATCTGTTCTGTTGGTCATAGTCATTTCAGTCTTGTCATAGTCATAGTTCCTAGTTCTGTTCCTGGTCTTTTGTTTTGTAGTTTAGTCATAGCCTTAGTTCTTTAATAAAACACACCATTTGGATTTCTACCTCCGTCTCTTGCCTCTGCTTCTCTGCCTCATCGGGTCCACCCTCCCACGGTTCATGACAATAAAACCACTGCGAAACGAAACCGCGAGCCTCCCGCGACAGTTTCAGACAGGAGAGCTGCTGCAGAGTTACAATGCGCACCTTCCACCCCCCACAGACCAAACGGGAGTCTCTCCCCTTCCACAGCTGTTAATAGAATCCACTACACAAAACTGCACCTCTCTCTCTGCTCCACAACGTCCATCTGAGTGGAAACGTGCACCTCTGATCCCCCCACGGACCAAACGCGGGCTTCCCCTATTAATATATAATAAAATCCAATGCACTGCGCAACAATGTGTTTTAACACGCACACTTGTCGCCGTTACTGCGATAACAGACTGGTTTCTCCACGACGTGCTCCTTCTCTCTCTCCACCCTCCTTCTCCTGTTGCTCTGACAGCTGGCTGTCTCCGAATCCGACCTGTCTTTCATTAACTAATGTTTGGCTTGTGATGAAAATACACCGGACATGTAGCTGTTAATATTTAATAAAATCTGCAGGACTGCGCAACAATGTGTGTGTTTTAACACGCACTTTTCCAGCCAAACTTCTCAGTTTCTCCACGAGTAGTTTGATTCCCTGATACCCAAAAGAACCAATTTTGAGAGTCAATCTGATATTAATGATCAAGCAATTTTGATGACTCATCATTTATGAGACATTATATTTAGTTTGATAACTTTAATATTTTATTGACCATTTATTAAGTGCAGCATACTTCACAAACTCTAAAAGTCACCCCCCCCCCCCTCCTTATCGTCCCGCTGGCGCCAGGCCCGCCTGACACAAAGTAATGAATAACGGGTCTAAATAAATCCCATGCGTTACCGTGCTCGTTAGCACAATAATAACGTAGTTACTGTAACGTGTTAGTCCCAACACCGTTCATGAGTGAGGGACGGATGGAGAAGGATATGACCGGTATGCAAATGCTAAACCGTTCTGTAGTGGTGAAGAGGAAGCTCAGACTTACTGGTTAATTTCAGTTCTTATGTTAATTTTTTTGTGTGTGTGCATGAAGAACACCTTTATCTGTGGGGGAGTAGGAGCAGATTGTAGCTCTAAAAGCACAACATGGCAGTGCCTTTAGACAGGATCTAGTTGCTGCCTTACTCAAGTGGACAGGAACAAGGAACTGTTTACAAAAGGGGTTCAAGGGGTTCTCAATTACAAACTCGAAAGGGCCCACTTAAAAATCCATTTAGGACTCTGCAGGCCACATGTTTGCGTATACAGCAGCAGCTTCCCCTCCTAGAACTGCACGGGAGGGGCCACACCTATTCCTGGTGGAGTTTATGAAATAACAGCCTGGGGAACACAGTACATGGCTCAAGGACCAGAAATAGGAGGTGCCTATTGAGTACCCCTGGTTTACAACCTTTCATAGAAGCCCACCCTGCTGAAAAAACCAGCATAGACCAGCATATGCTGGTTACCAGCATATGTTGTGTTTTGGTGCTGGTATGCTGGTCCATAGTGATCCATTAGTTCAACCAGCATAGACCAGCACCAAACCAGCATAGACCAGCATTGACCAGCAAACACCAGCAAACAAATCATGATGGTCTTGATTTATATGCTGGTCAATGCTGGTTTGGTGCTGGTTTAGCTGGTAGACCAGCATGATTCAATGCTGGTCAATGTTGGTCTATGCTGGTTGAACTAATGGATCACTATGGACCAGCATACCAGCACCAAAACACAACATATGCTGGAAACCAGCTATGCTGGTCTATGCTGGTTTTTTCGGCAGTGCATTTCAAAAGACATGACCTTTCCAAGTCAGTCTTTGTAGAGTTTGGTAATAACAAATAGTCACATTTAGTCATAAGAAGCAACTTTTAGACATAGAAAAGGACATGTACTGTACATTATCAGTCCTTTGTGGATAATTCAAGTGTCACAATAGCAGAATAAAAAGTTAAGAACAGTTACATGAGAATGTTGTTTTTTTACTCTACTTTCTAAGGATTTTATGAACTAATCACCTATTACCTTGCGTTCCCTTTAATAACAACCTTTTACATTTACTGTGACTTCTCTGAGGAAGGACAAGCAGCAACATCTCTGTCACAATTAATAACTCGGACAGCAGAGAGAAACAAACCTCTTGAGGGCTGGCAGTGTACTTTGGATGCACTGAGCTGAGTCGATTTAAATTCCTGCCAAGACAAAGGGTGGGACTTAAGTTGTCAGGAGTTGATGTAAAGTCACGGCTAGACACTCAGGAGTGGGAGGAAAACAGTTGCACTCAGTGGCATCAGCTTGAAGTCTTTTGTCACTTTATGATTGAGTCTGTGGAGAGTTAAACGTTCAGTGGGATGTAGAGAAGAGCAGCAGAAGCCCATGTGAACACATTATATGTCAGTTATTTTATAAAACTGTCATTTTTTTTGTCCTGAAACTCATTCAATAAGACAGATGATAAGTATTTCTGTGTTTCCTCCTCGCTAATACTGTTAGCAAATTAATCAAACTGCTGTCCTGATCAGAAAATTGTCACCAGATGGGTTTTTTTTAACTTACGTAGAGAAACAAGATGAACATTCCTGATGAAAAACCCAGAGGAACAGAGAAAATCAGTAGTGGGAACTAATAGAAAATAAAAAGACAAGACAGGGAATAAAGAGGACAGTGTTGTGGGAGTAATTGGATTAAATTAATCAACATTGAACTCCAACACTGGGTTTTCATTGTTATTCTGTAAATCAAGTGATGCTTCAAACACAACACCAACCAAGAATACTATTTAGTGCTCATCTTTCTAACTCAATTCCCTTTTCAGTTATAAAAATACTTTCTCTCTGAGCTGCGTTTAATTTCCATCCATTTTCTAAACCCTGTTTGTCCTGTCCAGAGTCCAGGGGGAGCTGGAGCCCGTCCCATCAGTCAATAGGTGAAAGGCGGGGCAGCACCTGGGCAGGTTGCCAGTCCAGTGCAGGGCGGACAGAGAGACACATTAGACAAACAACCATGAAAACACACACACACACATTCCAAACAAGCAGTCAAATGAGGTCAGTCGAGAACCATCAACCCAACATGTGCACTCTGCTTTTGGACTGTCATGATGTTCTGAACTCATGTTTGCTTGGGGAACACAAAAAAACTACACATTTAACCTGAAGACCTTCTTGCTGTTTGGCCCCAGGCCTGTACTGGTCTTAGATCAATTTAATTAGTAAGGTCTAAAACCTGGATCTTACTAATGAAGGGTCTGTCTGGACTGCAAGGACATCTGGGATCCCACAAAGAGAAAAACATCAACATGGAAGTGTCTATTTCTGTTGTAGTTTAGCTCAGCACACCTGAACCTCAGTCTTTAAGTCATTTACTGCACTGAGCTGCTATGGTTGGCAACTAGTTGGAAACAAAATTCCCAAATGGAGGAACTTTGGAACAACCAATAATATTCCTTCTTCTGGCATTCCATATGAGTGATGACCTAACAGACACAGTAAGCAATTTTTATTTTCCGTCATTTCGAGTTATGATAGCAAAGAGTCGAAGTGGAAGTCCTCACAGAGTAAAGTGTATGCCAGTCAAAGATCGGCAGTTTAAATGAAAATATAATATTAGGTCACTCTGAACTGGCGTTCTATTGGTTATTTATCTATAGGGA
This sequence comes from Callopanchax toddi, assembly GCA_006937965.1. NCBI lineage: Eukaryota > Metazoa > Chordata > Actinopteri > Cyprinodontiformes > Nothobranchiidae > Callopanchax > Callopanchax toddi. The sequence goes on from SSNR01000347.1 coordinate 279,866, forward strand.
GGACCATACTCACTGGTGACATCACTCGAAGCAAGTAACTTTTCACGAAACAGGAAGTAGTTTGCCGTATAAGCTGCTATTGGAGCTCAACGCTATGAAAGTGAAACTCAGAGAGCAGCTCTAATCAAGTGAAAGATACTGCACTGACTAGTGATGGCAACATGGATTTAGTGAAAGAAATACAGCTAGAGGTCACAAGTACCTCCTGCTATAGATGGTAGATGTAACACTGGTATGCAAAGGAGTGTAGTGGAAAAAGGAACTGGAACACATGCATTATTTTTGGAGCACATGCACACTGCTAACCCTGGCTATATTACTTGTTTGTAAACCTCTAGATTTTATCATGAGACTGTGAGGCTATTGCTGTTTATGCAGCTGCAGCAGCACAAACCGTAGCATTGTTTTTTGGTCATTGTTTGATTGAAACAGATTAAAATGGTCTGGCAAAATTATAGAGGTTTACAAACAGGTAGTATAGCATGCTAATGCACTGCTATGGACAATGGTTATTTTAAATACTTAGTAAATAAAGTTAGCCAACACTTTGTCACCAACCTGCAGCAGTGTGTCTCCTGCTCTGACTAACAATGAGTATTGCTCCAGTCAGAGGACTACTTCCTGTTTCTAGAGACTCCAGTCTGATGTCACCAGTGAGTGTGGTTCTTATTTCACGCAGTGGAAAATTTGGTTGTTTTTAAAGTTTTATTTGCATGATTTTTCTGTTTCTTTTATACTAATTTATTGCATGTTTTTATACTTTTTGTGTGTTTTTAACCATTTTTTTTGGACCACTGTGGACTGACTCAACATTGATTGTAATGACTGTCACCTGTTGCAAGGCGGGCGTGGCTGGGAGGCAGGCTATTTAAGGACCATTTAGGTTGGCAAGAAGGGAGAAAAGAGGACAGACACAGGACAGGGGCACAGGACTGAGACGGAGAGGAGAGAGGCCAGGAGGCATCCCTGGCCCCCAGCCTGGAGATGAGAGGCCCCCCAGCCTGGAGATGAGAGGCCCCCCAGCCTGGAGATGAGAGGCCCCCCAGCCTGGAGATGAGAGGCCCCCAGCCTGGAGATGAGAAGCACCCAGCGCGAGACATGAGAGGCCCCCATGGCTGGAGAGGAGACTGAGGACCTCTAGAACTTGTTCCTTTTTATGCCAGGTTTTTCTATATCAGATATAACTGGCAGATATAACTGGCAAGTAAAAAATACAAATAAATTGTCATTTATTTCTATTTTTGCATTTGTGTCTCTGTGCTCTGGGTGCCTGGGTTGTTGCCTCCCCTTGTCTGTGAGCCGTGGGGGTCTTTCGGCGAGACCTCCCCCGGTCACACTTACTGTAGAGAAATCACTGATAGGATGCTTCTTCAAAATGACCTAAATATTCCTTTTAAAAGTTCTGGAGGTTCCTGCTGAGGCAAAACCAGTGTAGAGGCTCTGAGTTAGATTATTTTAAATGACTAGTTCACAAAGTCTGGCTCACTTCAAAATGAAATCCCTTCAACTTAGAAAAAACACGTATTAATTATGATACAATATAGGTCTTCTGTGATCACTCTACCATAATGATGAAGTCATTTAAGGGAATTAAAGCAACTCTTTCAACCTAATTACCATTTTGTGTGTGATTTTGTATCGACTGCTGCAGTAATGAACATCGATGCAAACCCATCGCCCTGCTTTTCCATAATAATAACCAAGGAAAGCCTGTGATTGCATCTATCCTTCTTAAAAATAAAAACTAATCAGTTAAGCTTTGCATCAACAGTAATGATTAATTCTTTTTTAATTTAAAGGTTTTATGAATGAAGACATAAAAATCCTAAACGCAAAAGCTATTCAATAAAACAACACATTCACACAGTGCAGCCTGGTTTTGTTAGTCAACAAAGTTGTTGTTTTGATCATCACCAGGTGAAAAAGCAGACGTTTTGGCAGTTTGCTGTGTGGAGCACATGGAGGAACAGGGTTGGTCGTCAGTTGCTAAATATCACCCCACTAGGGGGTGCTCTTACAAACCTTTGGTGTGTAAACTACCAAATTCGTTGTCAATTCAGCAGTTTGATACTAACGTAACGTTGAGAGGATTTACAGTGTTTTTATATCATGTAACTTTTTAATGTTTCTGTTCCTTTTCTATATCATTACATTATAAATATAAAATTAAACACATGTTATCATGCTACAAAGGGAGTGCTATAGTTTTATATTGTTTTTGTTTTGCTAGACTATAGCATGTGCTTGCTAGCACAACTGCACACAAAATTCCTTCATGGGAATGGTTGTCACACGACGGTGTTTACCAAGAAAGACACTTTATCTGTCAAAACCATGACTCCAACATCGAGTAAATAAAATCATAGAGATTTGAGTTGGCCTGTTTCTGTTCTGTTGTAGCATCTTGATTTGATTCTAGCCTGTTCTTTTGCCTCTGTAAAATGTTGCTTCAACTAAGATATGAAAATCAGCATTGTAAATGGAAAGATTGTATAAGAGCCAGCGGAGGGGGATTTGGGGTCTTTATCACTGCCCTGGGCTGGGGGCTGGGTAAGGAGTTGGCTGACTGGTTGTGGGCTGCTCTGCTGGCTGTGGGCGGGGCAGTCCACTCATCTTCCCCACGGTATGGAAGGGACCATCCCCTGGGTCTGGGGGCTGGTTATGCCCTTAGGGCGCTGGTCCCAGAACCTAGGACTTTAGAGTATACATGAAGAGTGTGAGTGGGTGTGCGACCTCTATTGTGTGTCCTGGTATGTTTGTGCAAAAGGCTATGTGTGTGCATGAGGGTGGGAATGTGTGATTGTGTTTGTCTGTTAGGTCAGGTCCTAACCAGACCTAAAACTGTTCTAATAAAGATTTGGTTGTAGACTGTATATCAGCATTATAGTAGCAGCTGTAATGCCCCAGCTGTGATAGTAAATCTGTAAGGCTTGTTTTTGGCATTCAGGCATTATTCTGATTGCTATACTGATGGACAGGACACGGTTGGATTTTGTTTTTCTAGAAACCTCCTTTCTAAAACTTTTTTCATTGAAGTATAATTGAGCCAATCATCTCTGTAATGTGGGACAATTAACCCAAAGTTGTATTTGGCAGTGTATATTTTTTTGAACAAATGTCTCTTGAGAAGGAAAAGGTTCCTCTGTTCTGACTCTAGTCTTCCATTACACCTTGAAATGGGATTGACTAAGTATAGCATTGTTTTGGAATGTAAGTGAGCCCTGTTCTCCCTACAGGTGTTTTAACACCATCTAAAGGAAGACAGACGTCGTCAGTGAGCCTCAAGAAACAACTGTATTCCATCAATCTAAATAGTTTGGTAGATATCAATTTCTAATAAAACATGAACAAGTCAAAAACATTTTAAGAATTTTTACACAATGTTACACTTTAGTGAGATCGATTAAATAATGTGGGATGGTTAAAGGCACACTATGTAACTTTTTCATATTTTTAAATCTTTTTCTGCCCAGGCTGTGGGAAAAGCTGTCATTTTCACTCTACGTTAACAGCGTAGTCCTATCGTACACACACACACACACACACACACACACACACACACACACACACACACACACACACACACACACACACACACACACACACAGGTGGGTGATTGTAATTTGTCAAAATGACTGACAGCCATCAGATTTGTCCGTCAAAGTAATTAAAAAAAAACCATAAATGAGGGAAATTTTTCTGATAACGTGACCCCTGATCAACCCGCCCCGATCCACCCCGCACTGAAGTTAAAATTTAATAACCTGACCCAAGCTGATCTGCAGGCAACCCGCAGGTACTGTGGGTTTAAAAGACAACCCGTGCATCAATAATGGGCACAAAGAGCGGGGGAGGGAAAAATCTATTTAATTGTATAACAGTGATTCACAACAGACACTAGCGGGTGCTAAAATACCAGGTAAACTGCCTAGTGTGCCTTTAAAAAAGAAGGTCTGATTTGAGCTCATGGCTTTTATCTAACCAGAAGAGTTAAGGCTGTTTCCAGGCAAGAGTTTAGAACAAATATGTCTGGTATTGAATTGCTGTTGGCTGAGTGTTGACCTAAAATTAAACAAAAGAAGATTTGAAATGATAGCATCCAGACAACATTAGTGTGATGTGCTACTGATTCATTGGATCTTTGGAGATTTAGTTCTGTGTAAAAACAGCTGAGTTGTATGTGGGGGAAAAAAAACTACACACACACGCACACACAAGCTCTTTGACTTGTAAAGCCTACCTTTATTGTTGTATTGTGATCTTTTTGTTGTTCAGCACTACGTGTGAAACATGTCCTGGTCTGTCATGCTGTTGCACGTCAGTAACAAGCGTGTTGTGCTCCTAGGTGGAAAACTACTGAACTTGTATTTTACCAGAGTCAGAAGTCAAACTCTGAATTATTTAAGTGACTTTAGCTGTGAGGGAATACATCTCAGAACTTAGCTAACTGACATTAATTCTACCTGATCAGTAGAGCTGGTTGATTGGTCTGTGATCAATATTAAGGTGATTCTTATCTGGTGGACTGCAGCTTTAATGGTTGGTGTCCCTGTAATTATAGCAGGGTTCCTGAGTGTCAGTGCCCAGAGGCCCTGGAGTGTCAGGGACCAGGGGCCCCTGAGGCTATTAATCCTGCTTAGGGCAGCAAGGCTCAAGAATGCAAGGTCGCTTTCGAACAAGTCACAAGATTTCTGGATGAATGATTTTTGAACTAATAAGACCAACATGGCCATGGTGCACAGTGACATGTTTAGTAAAAACTATATTCAGCAAAAAGCAACACACACAAAATATCTGAAGAAAAACAAATATTGAAGGTTCTCTAATGGCTCATTCTAAGTTCTGATGATGATAATGCTGGACATTATGAACATTTGGTGTAATAAAAGGAGACTTGCCATCAATTTGTTAAAAAACACAAATTGTTTTGTTTTCTAAATAAGTCCAGACGCAGAAGTGATCATGTATTTAAAAGTCCCATATTGTGCAAAACTCACTCTCTAAAGATCAGTCCCAAAGACTGTGTCTGAAACCTAAAAGTGAGAACAATTTTCACTGTTTTCACCTCCTTATCCTCATTTTTGGGAAATGTGTTTTGAGCTAATGAAGGGTGGTTTCAAAATCTTCCCCCTGCTGACGTCAAAAAGGGAAAAGACCCCTCCTCTCTAGAGGACAGAACCAATCATGAGCATATTTGGCTACCTGAGCCCACCCCCGCCCTTTAAAAACCACAGGAACACTCATCCTCACACATGTTGGCAAACAGTCCTGGTGAAGCTACGAGCAGTTGCTTCGTAGATGGTTGCATCAGTGAGCACAATCTTTTTTTACCCCTTCATCTGAATTTTTTCTTCTTCCTCCCCTTTTTTCACTCAAATGATGTGTATTGGTTGGTATTTTGTATTTTGATTTGACGTTTGTATATTGAATTTTTTTTGAGTGAAATAAACTTATTGAATTAAATTGAGATGGGTGGGGCTTAGAGAAGCTCCGATCTCCAACCGCCCCGCCCATTTGAAAGGAAGGTTTAGCTTTAGTAGGTTGGATAAGGGGGTCGAAGATCAAGAACTGCACTTAAAGTAAGGGCTAATTTGTCCAATGCATAACTTTACATGTTATTGAGCTGTAAAAGAAATGTAGAATATGGGACTTTTAATTTTGGTGAACTACAATTGATGTATTCTGTTACTTATAAATATTGTGGCTTTGTTTTTCATGAAATCATGACGTTTGTTGAAGGCAGTAGAGTATTGTCTGAATCTGCGGGGAGGGCACTGGGAAGTGTGATTAAACAAGTGGTGTCCAGACTTGGTCTTCTCCATTCACCACTCTGTATGACTCCATGGTTGCTCCTTTGTTGTTTTATGTTGCAGGTATTTGGGGCTATGGAGGTGCACCTGAATGTAACCATATCCAGAGCAGAGCTATGAGGAGCTTCTTAGGAGTCCAAAAAAAGAAAAAGAAAACCCACTATGGCTGACATAGAGGGTGATACGGGGTGGGAATCCTGTCTGATCAAACAGAGAGCAGAAGTTATGAGATTGTGGAATCACCTTGTGCACTTACCTGAAGAGAGGCTCACCAGGAAAATCTTTAAAGGCACACTATGCAGTTTAGGCTTATTTTTAGCACCCCATAGTGTCCGTTCTAAGTCACTATTAAAAAAAACATTAGCATTGTCTTTGCTCAGAAACACCTAAATCTAACTGCTGAAATATCTCCTCAGCCTTCATAGCTTTCTACTGGAGCGGTTCATGACTCATTCAAAGAAATCAGCTGTGTTCAAGCAGGGAGAGATGGCTGGTTGATTGATTGATTGACTTTATTAACAGACGCCCAGGTCCATAAAAAAGAAATACATACTAAAACCAGGAATAAAAACAGGAAATAAAAACAGATAAAATCAGATTAAAAAATAAAATACATAAAATATAAGATACAAATGCACACAAAATGCATAAAAAGGCATTTACCCTCTAAAAAATATAAAACTGCTATAAAAATCCTACTATGTAATTGATTCACACGACTGAGAATTTTCACACAAACATTTCAACCAGTGCTTTCTTATAGTGGATAAATAGTGACAACAACTCACAGCAGGATCAGTGATTGCTGATATTATACTGTTAGCAGAACTATCCAGTTGTTCTCTAAAGGTGAACATTAACTTTCTTAACAGAGCTTTAAAAGTGCACACACCAGCCATAACAAACATCTGGCTGGCACTCCCCCTCTGGGTATTTTGAGAACAGCTCGTAGGGCATCAGATGGAAATAAAGCAGGAATCATGAGCTAAAAACACTCCGGTGCTAGCATATCAGCTAGCCACATTGGGTTAGCCTAACCCTCGTGAGAACTGTGACTTTGTGAGACTTCAGGGCACTGGACCAGAGACTCTGAAGTTTCAAACGTGGTATTCTGGATACAAGCAGCAGATGGGGCTGAGTGACTTTTCATTAACGCTGTAAAGGGTCATATTAGAAAAAGATTTAAAAAGATGAAAAAGTTACATAGTGTGCCTTTAATTGGAACATATTTCATATCTAACCCTGGTGAAATGATGTATTAGCAATATTGTTCTTAACAAACAGTACATTTTTATTTATTTATAATTTGCAGTGTAAAACTACAACATTTAAACTCTATTTCAGACAAATAAAAGATCAGTGGAAAATTAATGTGCTTCAAAAGCCAAAACTAAGAAGTTACGTTCAATTTAAAGCTCATTTTGTGACAGAGCCTTATGTTGAAGGTAATTTAAAAGAAGCCAGTGATCTCTTTGTGCTCAGCTGAGAGCTGTTTGGGGTTTTGCCTCTTGCTGTTGAGGTGAGGTGATACAAAGGGTTGGAGGAGCAACGTTTGTGTGTTTTATGTGATCTAGGTGTTGTTGAAGATGAATTTCACTTTTTGTTTAATTGTCTGCTTTATATTGACTTGAGAGTGTCCATGTTTGAAATGATCCAGCATAAAAACTATGATTTGTTTTGGTTATCAGATGGTGAAATGTTGGGTTGACTTTTTGCCAAAGAAAATGTTATGTTGGCAAAATTTATAGAGAGAGCGCGGGTCTTTAGACAAACAGCCCTTAATCCTGTTGTGTAAAATATTGTTTTTGTAATTGTATGGTCACTTCTTTTGGCTGGGCACTAGTGCATGATACTTAAATAAAATTGTTCATTCTGATGTCTGACTGAGAGGCTCAGAAATCACAGCATTTGTTTATTTTAATGTTTATTTGTATTTAGTTTTATTAGTTGCTACACACCACAGTATTTATAGCCAAAGCCAATTTGCAATGCCCATTCTTTAGTTACATAAAAGTCTGTTTGAAATACAGACACAGAGTGGAATCAAATATCAACACCAGCACATGAATAAATGAAACAGGGCCGTAGAGTGAAACGAAACTCTTCCACACTGACGTTAAAGGCCAATGAGGGCAAACAGGACAGTTACTTCAAGTTGTTTTATGTCATTGGCAGAATGTGGTTTTCACACAGTTTAAATGTAATAATGACAATATGCAATATGCTGCTATTATATATAAACCACATATCTATTTAAAAAGTCTATCAATGTCCTGATCTAGAGGTTATATCCCTCATATTGATTCCAGTCATTTAAGATGAATTCTCTGCTGACAGAGTCTCAATCTGATACTTGCATCCTTCTATTTTTACAGCACAGACCTGCAGAATATGAACCATAAATACATTAAAGTTTATAAAATCAATGCATGTGAGTTTCTGTAGAGGATCACAGTCTAGGGAGACAGTTTATCCACCCATATCAAAGGGTTGGTCCAAACAGATGCCATAACGGGTTATTTTAGTCATTCTGAAATCGCATGTTAATTAGCTACAGTAAGGACCACACCACTGGTGACATCACGCAAAGCGAGTGGAGTCTCTCAAAAACAAGAAGTAGTCCTCTGACCAGAGCAATACTCAAGACTAGTCAGATTGGGTGATACAGTGCTGCAGATTGGTGCCACAAATTTTTAGGTATTTTAAACAACTTTTGCTTAAAAATGTCATTGATGCACTAGAACTCTATGTTACTTGTTGGTAAATATCTACAGTTATGAATGAGGCTGTTTGATTAGTTTATACTATATATAGTATAATTAGTTTATATGTTTATGCTGCTGCAGCAGCAGAGTAATTAAGTCTGTTTAGTTGGAGCAAACTAAACTCTCTCATGCAAAATAGTCTCTGTGGTGTTCTGACCCACTTCAGCTGGTGATAATAAACTCCAGGAAGAGGAGAAACGATGCTAATTCTCCTGTTTTGACTTCATATTCTTGCTGAATCAGAATAATTTTTCCTACATTAGACTGAGTAAAATATAGCTAACTTGGTGGTTTTAAACATGGTGTTCACAACAGAGCCGAACGAGATGCGCACCAGGGCCAGGTGTAGAGTGCGCCGCGCGTATCTGAGCAGACGCGCGGTGCCCATGAGAAGATACTGCAGCCCGCGACAAGCTCAGGACCTGCAGGGCCTCCTGAAATGGACCGAACTAGTGTGTGGTTCGGAGTTGTTTCGGCTTGGAGGAGGAGGAGGAGGCGGGGGGACAGGCGATCGCTGCGGCTCTGCGTCAACCAGACTGGCTCTGGTGAACCCGAGCGTTTCCTGGTGGACTAGCGTTGGTCCAGACTTTTTAAAACTCATACTTTGATCTGACCGGTCCATAAAACCAGATCAGCGGGCCCACGGACACTGGGCCCGCTGATCAGCGGGCATCACGCAGGATGAAAGATCCTGCGTGATGCGCATTTGGAAAAAAAAAAGGTTGGTGTAAAAACCCATCAGCTTAACTCGATTTTTGACAGTCTGAGAGGCTCATTGTTTTTTTTTTCTCCAGTCACTCCTCCTCTCTTTGGCTGAGGGACGAAGGTCCCGTTATCTGATCACGCGTCCGTCCTGTAAACTCTGCGGGGCTCGCGCCTCTCATTATAATAAAGTGAACGGGAGCGCGCGTCACAGCTGTGTTTCCCAGCATAAACTGACAGCTTAAAATGCAACAAATCAAACATCAACACTAAAAACACATGTATCTGTCAGTGACTTTATCAGAGGGTTACAGTTGTTTTCAGAGACTCATTAAATACTAAATACCCCAAAAGTAGTTTAACTAAATGTCCTGCATGTTGTGACATGGTGAAATTAACAGTAGAGAAATAAAGTCATTTTGAGGCAGATTTAATCCATTACAGATGAACTGGATGCTACAATCACTTTTTGACAGGTGAAAAAATCAGTTTGAAGTTGATGTAAAAATACAGTTGATGCTTTAATCAGGTCACCTGTAAACTAAATCTAATCCTTTATTGTCAGGTGGACAGATGAGAGTTTACAGTAAAACTATTAAAACAGGGTGAGCCTTAGTAAACAGCTGCAGTCCTGACAGATAAATTTGCTTTAGTGTTAAAAATGTTTGATTGGACCAAATTCAACCTGCTAATTTTATCAAACATCAATGAGCTCAGATTTCAAATGGTCTGGTGAGTGTTGGGTGGGTTTGTGCAAATCACCCTGTGGTGATTTTTTTTCCAATGACAAAGTGTACCTTGGCTCCAAAAAGGTTGAAAAACCCAGCCTTTAATATTGTGATCAAAAACATTGAATCTCAATTCTGAGGCTGCTCTGTAAATAGTTTTCAAATAAACAATACATATAGCTAATTCTGATCAATCCATATCAATTTCAGACTTAAAACAATGTACAGATGTAAGCTATGCCCACTTCAGGGCAAACCACGCACACTTCCGGGTTAAACCCCACCCACTTCCGGTTTAGGCACCGCCCGCTCCGAGTACAGATACGGATACAGATAATTTAGATGGTCTCCTCCCTTTCATTCTATTATTGTACTAAATTACTATATTGTTTTTAGGTTTTATATGAAATAATTGAGTGAAAACACATCTAATTTTGCATCTATATTCTTATGTGTGGCCCAGTAGTACTTCAACTAACTAAAATTAACAGTAATAGATGAGTTAATAAAAGAGGGAAATGAAAACTTCAGTTAAAAAAAACTTTAATAAAACACACAGCAAACATCAAACATTTCAAGTTATTTACAGAAGAAACTTAGAGTTTCTGCTTTTTGGCCAACATTTCAAATAGCACAGTGTGCACCTTCAACATGGCCTCTGGTCTATCATTCTCTGGTACTCTCCTGATCAAGTCCGCCATACTCAGGCTAAATCTAGCTGCTTCGTCCATTTCAGTCACCTGATTGAATCTTTGTGTGAGCCTACGGTCATCAATTACTCGAAGTTTGTTTGACACATTTTCAGCAGTTTCCAGCTGCCTCCTCCTCTTCTTGGACACAGACTGTGTAGTCTGCATAGCAGGTCCGGGTGTTGGGGTAAATGTCTCCTCTTCTGTTGCTGGTGGCTCTTCTCCTGCAGCAGACACCTCGGGTGCTGGCGTTGAGCTTCTGGAGGAATCAGCAGAAGTTCCCAAAATGCCTGATGAGCAATGGCGCCACCAAGGGGTGGCCACCCCTGGCTGACTCCTGGCCACCCCAGTGTCTGGCATTATAAATTTTAGTAGCATTAGTTCTGCATTTCATGATTAAATTTTCATCCCTAATGCACAGCCAGGCAGTAAAGCCGCTCTAGACCGCTCCTCCCTCCCTGTTTACGAGGATTTGGTACGGTCCATCTCCCTGATGGGAGGGGCTGCTCCGACTCGCTGCTCCATCTGCTCACTCCACTCCACTGCTCCTCACTCACACAGGTAGAGGAGCAGGTGAGGACGAAGTGAAGGAGTTTGTTTAAAGGTTTAAGGCATTCGAACGCTGAGTGATCAGTTTAAAAAATATAGATCATTTCACTTGTTCAACACGTTTCTTCCATAACATGAAAAGCTGTATTTCAGCTCCATTGTGTAATGTCTGCTGGCCAGTGGCGGCTGGTGAAATTTTTTTTGGGTGGGGCGCATTTTTGCTAGTCAGTTTTCAGATGCGCAAAAAAAAAAAATCACATATCACCACTAGGGCAGGGTATGATAATATTTTCATCTGACTGAATATTTTGCTGGTAAAAATCCCTAGTACCACCAGTTCTCTAACAATGTGGAGCTGTTAGGTCTAATTCTACACATCAAACAGTAAAGAAATCATAAAGTCTTCATGAGGAGACCTTAGAATAATATCAATATAATCAGATACAAATAAAAATAAAAACAACCACAATGTGGTCACAACAGAAGTTGTAAAAGTCTCAAGGAAAAAACAACCTGGCAAAGTCAAAAACATTACTTAATATTCACAATTAGCTTTCTACTGGCACCACAAACAAATAAATCCATCTCTAACTAATACAGTGAGATAATTAATGTTACAATTCAGACAACAACCACTAACCAAGCAAGTCATGACAATCAGCTCAACTAATGAAGTGAATTAACAACAAAATAAAGTCAAATCCACTGATATGTCCCATCAAACCCAGTCAGACCAGACTTCCTTAAAACGCCACAATAATTTAATGAAAAGTAGAGAAAACGCATGAAAAACGGGCTAAACTACATAAACCAACGTATTCAATCAGCAGTATCTGTATTTCTCTAACATTCGGCATACACCTCAACAAACACATGTCGCTATTTAAGGTATAAATTCACTCATCAGGACTTAGCACTGCTAGCCGCGGCTAGCTCCGCCTATGGGGTTTTTGAATGGGAAAATCCGTGACAGACACATAGTCATTAAGAAAAGAAACAAACAAACGAAGTCACTCACCATTGAGTTGATGAAATCAGGACAAATGGAATCATTCGGCTTGTTTTCACAAGCAGGAAAGAAGGATTCTTTGAATAAATATCCATTTTCTACCCTCCATTAAAAAGAGAGCAAGAACTTCCGGTTTCGGTCTGAGCAACACTCCAGACTCCTGCTGTTGTGCGCATGTCACACAGGGACGCTGAAGACCTGCGTCCCGAGCGATCTCCTATTTTTTGCACTCAGTGCGCATGCGTCAGGAAAAATTTGCCAGTGCGCATGCGTCAGGAGCAAAAAACAATGCGCTATGTTGGGACGGCGTCCCGTCCAGACATGCGCAGTAGAACCCAAAGAAACACGACCTATCGGTCCAGTAAAAAGTAGTAAGAAAACCTTTCTAAACTACACCTAAATGCAGATTATACACAGCACTTATTGTATATATAATGGATGGCTCGTTTAGTTTTATTTTTATGTTAGTTTTTTATATTTTGTGATCCCTATTTCTCTTCTTCTTCCTCTTGGGACTGGTGGGGCGGCGCCCGAGCGCCCCCTATGGACGGGCCGCCACTGCTGCTGGCCTGTTTAACATAAACAGCTGATTAAACCTGTACAGTTGATGCTTGTTCCACCATTGGACGTTTTGTTGATCTTTGAGCAACTAAATCAGTACAGGTGTTTTTTGTTTTTTTTACATGAATCCACATTATTGTTTTGTGTAGAAGACGTCTGTTGTGGGTTTTGAGATTTACTGAGTTTATAATTGGTCTGTGAATGCAACATTTGCCGTGGCTGCGTCTGATCAGAAGAAAGAAAAAAGTAGCAACTCTCCACCAGCTGCTGGTTTTCACGAATAAATTAATGTCTGAAGAAACTTTTGATATGATTTTTGACTCAAACTCATCCAAAGACAGAAGAGAGAGAGGAAAGAGAGACAGAGAAAAGACAGTTGATGCATCCTCCTGTCATTTGACAAGTCTAGACACATTTTGTCCTGATTTCATAATTTGTCAGATATATCAGATTTTATGTTCCATATTTGATTTTTTTTTTTTTTTTAAGATGTAGTTAAAACTTTGGCTTAGATGTTTTGGTCAACAGATTTTTATTTTCTAATAAAATTATTCTAAATCTGTTATTTTCCAGGGCTTATTCTCCTGTAATTTAATCCATTTATAAATCTGAAGTTTTTTTAGTTCTCTGGATTTGAAAAATTTTTCTCTCCTCCTTGAACCGTCACCTTATCGTGGTGGAGGAGTTTGAGTGCCCTAACGATCCTAGGAGCTATGTTGTCTGGGGCACTTGTGCCCCTGGTAGGGTCACCCATGGTAAATTGGTCCTAGGGGAGGGGTGTGACAAAGAACGGTTCAGAAGACCCTTCATGGAGAAGCAATCTAAGAGTCTGAGTACCCGGCCCGGAGGGTTACCGGGGTCTCACCCTGGAGCCAGGCCTGGGGTTGGGGCCCGTGGACGAGCGCCTGGTGGCCGGGCTTTCGCCCATGGGGCCCGGCCGGGCCCAGCCCGAACTGGATACATGGGCTCATCCACCTGTGGGCCCACCACCTGCAGGAGGAGAGTGAAGGGTCCGGTGCATTGTGGATTGGGTGGCAGACCGAGGCGGGAGCTTTGGCGATCCGATCCCCGGATGGGAAAACTGGCTATCGGGACATGGAACGTCACCTCTCTGGCGGGGAAGGAGCTGGAGCTTGTGGAAGAGGCTGAGCGATACCGGCTAGATATAGTCGGGCTCACCTCGACACATAGCGTTGGCTCTGGAACCCGAGTCCTGGAGAGGGGTTGGACACTTTTCTTTGCTGGAGTTGATCCGGGTGAGAGGCGGAGGGCTGGGGTGGGCTTTCTGTTAGCCCCAAGACTCTCTGCCTGTACGTTGGGGTTTACCCCGGGGGACGAAAGGGCAGCTTCCCTACGCCTTCGGGTTGGGGAACGGGTCCTGTCTGTTGTTTGTGCTTATGCACCAAATAGCAGTTCAGAGTACCCACCCTTTTTGGAGTCTCTGGGACGAGTGCTGGATAGCGCTCCTACTGGGGACTCCATAGTCCTGCTGGGGGACTTCAACGCTCACGTGGGCAATGACAGCGTGACCTGGAGGGGCGTGATTGGGAGGAACGGCCCGCCCAATCTGAATCCGAGTGGTGTTCTGTTATTGGACTTCTGTGCAAGTCGCAGTTTGGCCATAACGAACACCATGTTCGAACATAAGGATGCCCATCGGTACACCTGGTACCAGGGCAGCCTAGGTTACAGGTCGATGATTGACTTTATAGTTGTATCATCTGACCTGAGACCGTATGTTTTGGACACTCGGGTGAAGAGAGGAGCGGAGCTGTCAACTGATCACCACCTGGTGGTGAGCTGGATCAGATGGCAGGGGAAGATGCCGCGCAGACCTGGTAGACCCAAACGTATAGTGAGGGTCTGCTGGGAACGCCTGGCAGAAGAGCCTGTCAAGATGGTCTTCAACTCCCACCTCCGGCAGAGCTTCGACCGCGTCCCGAGAGCAGTGGGGGACATTGAGTCCGAATGGGCCTTGTTCCGCTCTGCGATTGTTGAGGCGGCTGTTGCTAGCTGTGGTCGCAAGGTAGCCGGTGCCAGTCGTGGCGGTAACCCCCGTACCCGCTGGTGGACACCAGAGGTTAGGGGAGCCGTCAGGCTGAAGAAGGAGGCCTACAGGGCGTGGCTGGTCTGTGGGTCTCCAGAGGCAGCAGACAGGTACCGGCGGGCCAAGCGAAGTGCAGCAGTGGCAGTTGCCGAGGCAAAATCTCGGGCGTGGGAGGAGTTTGGCGAGGCCATGGAAAAAGACTATCGGTCGGCTCCAAAGAGGTTCTGGCAAACCATCCGGCGCCTCAGGGGAGGAAGGCAGCAACTCGCTCACACTGTTTACAGTGGGGACGGGGAGCTGCTGACGTCAACTGGGGCTATAGTCGGACGGTGGAAGGAATACTTTGAGGAGCTCCTCAATCCCACCGACGCGCATTCCGAGGAGGAACCAGAGCTGGGAGACCTGGGGACGGACTGTCCAATCTCTGGGGCAGAAGTCGCTGAGGTAGTCAAACAACTACGCAGCGGCGGAGCCCCAGGGGTGGATGAGATCCGACCTGGGTATCTCAAGGCGATGGATGTTGTAGGTCTGTCGTGGCTGACACGTCTCTGCAACATTGCGTGGTCATCGGGGGCAGTTCCTGTGGAGTGGCAAACCGGGGTGGTGGTTCCCATTTTTAAGAAGGGGGACCAGAGGGTGTGTTCCAACTATAGGGGGATCACACTCCTCAGCCTCCCTGGAAAGGTCTACTCCAGGGTACTGGAGAAGAGGTTCCGGTCGATGGTTGAATCTCGGATTGAAGAGGAGCAATGTGGTTTTCGTCCTGGTCGTGGAACTGTGGACCAGCTCTTTACCCTCGCTAGGGTGATGGAGGGGTCATGGGAGTTTGCCCAACCAATCCACATGTGTTTTGTGGATTTGGAGAAGGCTTATGACCGTGTCCCCAGGGGCACCCTGTGGGGGGCGCTCCAGGAGTATGGGGTTGATGGTCTTTTGTTAAGGGCCATTCAGTCCCTGTACCAGAGGAGTGTGAGTCTGGTCCGCATAGCCGGCAGTAAGTCGGACCTGTTCCCAGTGAGGGTTGGACTCCGCCAGGGCTGCCCTTTGTCACCGGTCCTGTTCATAACCTTTATGGACAGGATTTCTAGGCGCAGCCGTGGTGTGGAGGGGGTGGAGTTTGGTGACAGGAGAATCGCGTCTCTGCTTTTTGCGGATGATGTGGTCCTCCTAGCTTCATCGAGCTCTGACCTTCAGCTCTTGCTGGGGAGGTTCGCAGCCGAGTGTGAAGCGGCTGGGATGAGGATCAGCACCTCCAAATCTGAGGCCATGGTTCTCGACCGGAAAAAGGTGGATTGCCAACTCCGGGTCGGGAGAGAGGTCCTGCCTCAAGTGGAGGAGTTCAAGTATCTCGGGGTCTTGTTCACGAGTGAGGGAGCGGGAGATCGACAGGCGGATTGGGGCAGCGTCTGCAGTGATGCGGACGCTGAACCGGTCTGTGGTGGTAAAGAGAGAGCTGAGCCAGAAAGCAAGGCTCTCGATTTACCGGTCGGTCTACGTCCCAATCCTCACCTATGGTCATGAGCTTTGGGTAGTGACCGAAAGAACGAGATCGCGGATACAAGCGGCCGAAATGAGTTTTCTCCGCAGGGTGGCCGGGCTCAGCCTTAGGGATAGGGTAAGAAGCTCGGACATCCGGGAGAGACTCGGAGTAGAGTCGCTGCTCCTCCATATCGAAAGGAGCCAGTTGAGGTGGTTCGGGCATCTGGTAAGGATGCCTCCTGGACGCCTCCCTCGGGAGGTGTTCTGGGCATGTCCTGCCGGCAGGAGGCCCCCGGGTCGACCCAGGACAAGCTGGAGGAAATACATCTTCAGTTTGGCCTGGGAACGCCTGGGCGTCCCAGCTGAGGAGCTGGTGGACTTGGCCAGGGAGAAGGTGGCCTGGGCTGCCCGACTTGGAATGCTGCCCCTGCGACCCGGACCCGGATAAGCGGAAGAAGGCGAGGCGAGGCGAGAAAAATTTTTCTTTTACATATGCTAAACTAAACTTGGGTTAAATCAACACATTATCTTTAGCTGGCATCTCTTCTAGATCTAATAACCTGTAGGCTGGTTCTGGCTGTACTCTGGCAGCTCTAGAGGAGAGAAAAATAAAACATCCAGTTGTTTTTCAGTGAATCAAAACACCAAGTACACTGAAAAAAATGTAACACTGCCTCAACTTAAAAAAATTGATGTAATCGGTCACACCATGGGCGTCGCAACCATTATGTCAGGAGGGGACGTGTCCCCCCCACTTTGTAAAATCAGGCATTTGGACCCCCCACATTTACCGAGTCCGTCTTGCGCTCTTTCGGTTGTTCTCAAAGAAATCCATTCCACTTGATTCATTAGAAATTACTCAGACCGCTGAAATCCACTCCATGTTTTCCTGGTTACCCTGCACCCTGACACGCTGCTCTCCTTGGACCCGACCTCACCTCGCGCTGCAGCTGAAATCAAACCGAACCGGGAAGGAGGTCGACCAGAAACCGGAGTGTTACTCTGGAGGGGCCACAGGGTTAGGAGGCACAGGAATAAGACCTGAATGACCAGAGGAGGTAAACCCCCACAGATAATCACCTATGGCCTCTAATAAAAAGGTAAATGCGCCTCAATCAAGTTTCATCCTGGATCTACAGGTAGCAGAAAAAAGTACAGGAAGCACAATACAATATATATACCAAAATATCAGAGACAGAACAATAATGACAGGAAAACAAGGGAAGAAAATATATATAAATACAAGTAAAAAGTTATAGTGAAAAATAAAATAACAATGATACGAGTGTAATTCACTGCTCTTTATAAAAGAAAAAGACTGTACCAGTAAATTAATAAGTAAATAAAATAAGTACATACTTTATTTGAGGGTCTACATTTAACACTTAAACACAACCGTTGATTATTTTACAAAAAATAAAAGTACTGAAGATCATCAGTACTATAGAGATCCTCTAACCTGTTATTTGTCCTGATCAAATCTGTTGTTCTTAGTAAAAATTAACATTCCAGATAAATACAATAGCTACACTTGATTTCTTACTAAGATAAACTCCCTCTAAATACCTCTAATTCAATTGTTACCAGTAAAATATCTTAATTTAAATGGATCAAATGAAAACACAATCCCAGCTGTCGGTACACTGAACAGACATTAAACTATTTTCATTTCAGATTGGTAGAACTTCAGTCTTAAGAACAATCAGGTTCTTGATATTTGTTTTCAAATAATTGATGTCAATTCCTCCTAAGCTGTTCAGCCTGAAATAATCCATTTAAAGTGACATCAGTTGAATTAGAACCAGTTAAAATTAGTTTCTTCTGGTCAGGACTCATTTTCAGCTCCACCATGTTTATTCTAGACAGGAAGAATAGACTAGTAGAGGTTGTGCTGCAACACATGAATGGGAAATGTGACTAAATGTGTCCTAAGAATGACACTGAAGTTATCTGAAGTATTCACTGTGGATAGTAGAATGGTATTATGGGTATCTGTAATACATTTTACTTGGAACATCAGATTTTTAGCTATCTGCATACATATCCAGTCATGTTAAAGTTCACCACCTTAAATTTTTTAAGGATTTGGTTTCAATTCAGTTGTTGGATAGAATCTCTACTGGTAACAAAATACCTGTGGATATCAGTATTTTCTATTTGACTAGTAATACTATTTGGACTAGGATAAATTACATTATTGTTATGTAAATAGGAATAGTAAAGAGGTGGGGGTTTTAATTAAATGTTAAAAAAAATGTCCATTAAATTTAAGTTCAGTCCTGCTGGTATTCTCATTATCAATAAGAATAAAAGAAACACACATTCAGCATCTGATTAGAAGTTAGAAATACTGTTGAATCAGTTCTTCAGTAGTCAGTACTTTTTGTAGTAGTAGTACCAGTTCTTTACTTCAGTAGTTCAGGAGCAACCAGACTGTGTTACTTTGATAGAAATAAAAAAAAAGTCCTGTCACTTCAGTGGAAGATGCTGCAGTCAGTCAGTCACATCATTGTAAACCGACCAGTACTAACAGGACTGAACTTTACCTGGTTACCAGTAGAGAACTGGTAGAGCTCTGATTAGTTAAGGGTTGAACAGCTGTTGTCTAATGAGTTCCTTCCAGAACTGGAGACATGTCAGACCATTATCATGTCTTTGAACTACTGTGGAGTTTGTCACTGAGTTCACATCTTTAGTTCTGACATGAAACCACTGCTGGTCATTTTACTTCATAAGTTTTTTTCAGTCTTTTCTCTAAGATCTGAATAGACCAGCTGATGGTGTTATAGAGAACACAGCTGCTTAAAATGAAGACTTCCTGTTGAATCTGGCTACGAAATAGTTACTGAGTTCAGTTTTTATTACTGTAGGTAAAATAGGTGTTTAACAACTTGTTAAATGCACCAGAATGCAGGAAATGGCGTCTACGACAAAGATTTTTTTCTTTGGGGAAGTGTCCCCCCCACATTTTTTATGCTTCTGACGCCCCTGGGTCACACCTAATATTTTTGCATTTACTTGACTTTAAAAAAATATTCAGTGTAACCTTAAAATTTTTACTTTGTGTAAAGTAATTTTTGTAGTTGAAGCAAATCTATTATTTCAAGTTGTTCCAAATCAAATAAAATAAGTTGGACTTCTTACTTAATGTAAAAAATTTAACTACATATAACTTAAAATTTTTAACTTGATGAAAACTAATTAGGATAGTTTTAGCAAATTTTACTTTTTTAAGTTCTCTTATATTAATAATTGTAGTTGTAATAATGTAAATATAAAATTACATAAAAACTTACTTTTTGACTTACACTCAGAACACATTTGTTTGCATAAACATTTATTTTTCAAAGTTGTCACACAAAATTATTGAAACTGCATTTATTTAACATGCATAAACATTAAAACAACAACACTGCTCTTTATATTTTTAACAAGAGATGGAAAAAAAAAAACCTAAAATGTTTGCATTTTTAGCTTTCACTCTTTGGAATGATAATTATTTGTCCTGCTAAAGAGAACAAAACTAAATATTCTGCTACAAAAAAAAAATACTCTGGTATTACAAATAACACTAAACTTTGCAACAAATACCTAAATGGACTGAAGTAAATGTTCATAAAACAAAATCAAGAAATGTCTCCTTTTCTGTAAAGTCAAAGTAAAAACTTGTTATCAAAAATATTAGACTAACAGTATATCAGTATAATTGTCAGTTCCATAACTTTCAAACACATGGGGAAAGTCTAACCCCTTTCTTTGCTTGTAAAACAAACAGTGCATCGCAAATTTCATTGCTCTTCAGTTTTTCAGTAAAGTACTGGTAGTCTCTAAACATGGGTAATTTTGCAACAGCAATCTCAGAATGTAAACCTCATAAAAGGGTCCAAAGTCTTTTTAGAGAAGCAACAATGGAAAAATCAAAGTGGATTTTAACAGCTGTAAAGTTGAGTGTTCAGCCTATGAACTTTTAGGGACATCTTTTTGCAACCAAGCTCCATCAGGACCTTTTGAATGAACTCAAAAGTGTACTGCAGATTTTTGGGATATTTTAGGTTGAGGGCATATATAAGCCCAAAGAACATGGCAACAGCTGTTGCAACAGAAGGCACAGCTTTCAGGACCTGTGTTCCATCAATGACTATCATGTCGTCTTTGGGTGGATGGAATGAATCCTCTGCCCCAGTGACAAAGATTGCCATGGTTTCCAGCTGCAGTCGGTCATTCTCCAGCACATCCTGCAGACACAGACCACAAAAGAAAAAAATAAGTTAAACTAAATTGCCAAAGCACAACAGTATAAATAGTCTCATTACTTCCTGAAACACTGAACCTACTGAATATACAGTATAATAACAAGAGTTCTCAGTTTAGATGAAAGTAGGTAAGTAAGAAAGTAAGTAAAGTTTATTTATATAGCACCTTTCACAGAAAAAATCACAAAGTGCTTCACAGAAAACAGAATCAAACATGATAAAACAAATAAAATTAATAAAACAAACAAAATATCATTACTAATCAAAATCATTAAACAACAACAAGAGAACACAAAATAGTTATTTAAAAGCAGTTTTGAATAATTGGGTCTTCAACTGCTTTTTAAAGGAGTCCAGACTGTCTATACAGCGTAAAACTAAAGGAAGGTCATTCCAAAGTCGAGGTGCAACAGACTGGAAGGAGCGATCACCTCGACTTTTAAATCTGGTCCTTGGAACTGTTAGGAGATTCTGGTCTGTGGACCTGAGAGCTCGGGTTGGAGCGTACGGCTTTATCAGTTCAGTAACATAAACAGGAGCTTGACCATGTAGGGCTCTGAAAGTTAGAGTCAGGATTTTAAAATGAACTCTACATTTAACAGGTAACCAGTGCAGAGACTTCAGAATAGAAGTGATGTGATATTTTCTGTTTGCTCCAGTGAGGAGCCTTGCTGCAGAGTTCTGGACCAGCTGAAGGCCATAAAGGGCTTTTTGGTTCAAACATGTGAAGAGTGTGTTACAGTAATCTAGACGGGAGGAGATCAAAGCATGAAGAACCATTTCCAGTTCAGGTTTTGACACCAACTTTCTCAGTTTGGAAATATTTCTCAGATGATAAAAACAGTTTCTGACCAGCTGTTTTGAGTGACCTTCAAGAGACATTGATTGGTCGAAAATAACCCCCAGATTCCTCAGGTTTGACTTTACAGCAGAACTTAAATGTCCAATATGTTGACTGATCAGAGGGACCATCCTATCAGGGGCAACAATCAGACATTCAGTCTTTTCAGGGTTTAACTGAAGGAAGTTCTTTTCTAACCAGTTAGTAATAGCTGACAGACACTCCAGTAGTTCAGACAGTTTGTAGAACTCTGAGTCCTTGAAGGAGCAGTACAGCTGAATGTCATCTGCATAAAGGTGGTAGGAGACATTGTGACATCTATTAATGATCTGTCCAAGAGGTTGGAGATATAGTAAAAACAGGAGTGGACCCAGAACAGAGCCTTGGGGTACCCCACAGAACAGATCTGTAGTATCTGACATGATGTTGTTTATATGGACACTGAAACTTCTGTTTGAGAGGTACGATCTGAACCAGTCTAAAACTGTTCCAGAGATCCCCACCAGGTCACGGAGTCTGTTCACTAAGGTGCTGTGATCAACAGAAAGGTCCAACAAAACTAAGACTGTAAACTCCCCGGAGTCTGCTGCCATCATGATGTCACTGGATACTTTGAGTAAAGCTGTTTCTGTTGAATGTTTTTTACGGAAACCAGATTGGAATTTATCAAAAATGTTGTATTGTTCCAGAAAAGAGACCAGCTGATCAGCCACAACTCTTTCTAAGAGTTTAGAGATATAGCTCAGTTTGGAAATGGGCCTGTAGTTATTTGGTTGAGAGGAGTCCATACTGGGTTTTTTAAGGATGGGTTCAATAACAGCGTGTTTAAAGATGGAGGGGACAGAGCCGGTTTGGAGGGATAGATTGATAAAATCAACAATGCATGGGCCAACTAGGTCAAAAGCTTTAAGAAGCAAAGAGGTTGGGAGAATATCAACTGGGCTTGAAGATAGTTTCATGTTTTTAAGAATGAGACAGATGTCCTGAAAATGAACAGGTGTGAAGAAGGACCAGGTATGGGAAGGAGGAGGGTGGATGGGAGAACAGGGAGCAGATGGGGGTGAGAAACCTGACCTGATGTTTCTAATTTTGTTCTCAAAGAATGAAAGGAAGTTGTTACAATCAGACCTTGAGAACACAGGGATTTGGGGCGTTTTAGGTGAAACTATCTGATTGATCGTGTCAAACAGAACTTTGGGGTTTTTATTTGAGGAAATTTGTTGAGAGAAGTAAACAGCTCTGGAGTTTTTAATCATTTCATTTAAAGATGTGTCACAATCCTGATCCAAGAGTCTTAAAAACAATTTTTTACCCCATCTAATGAATTTACTCCAATTTGACACCAAAAAAAAAACAAACAAAAAAACAATGGACAGAAGAAAAGAGTTTACTGCCAGGAAAGAAATATCCTGTGCCATGTTACATCTCAACACACACAAAATGGACTGTGAGAGTTGCTCAAGTTATGCTGGGCTTACACCTAAAGACAATGAAGACAAGATTTTGAAAAGACTCTAAAAGATTATCAGCTCACATCTAAAGACTCGGGTTAACAGTCTTTAGTCCTAGACTAGTCTCAGACTAAATATTTTATAAAGACTGAATCTTGTAGGAACACTAATTACAAGACTGCAACTAGATTATGTCAGGATTTCATTCCCGCAAAATTCCTCCCATCATGCTCTGTGTGATATAGTGATACTATATTATGTTGATATAAAGAGAGTATAACTGTTCTGCTGGGCAATTCTATTTTATTTGTGGTTACACAGTGCCATCTAGTGGTGATTTTATTATCCGAGTTTTTCCTGTTGTGACAGAGAATGTCCGGGTTTTGTGTTGTCAATAAAGTTTCCCAAGATGAACGCTGGTTCTCAGTTATTTGCTGTTATGATATAATAACAGTTAAGTCCAGTTCCCAAGTTATTACACTCTGTAGAAGTTAAAAATGGAGGAGAAGCAGCTTTTAGCTACTTTAGCTTTTGCCACTGCAGTCGTTTGTAGTGAAAAGAAAAAGAAGAGAAAGCGTCAGAGAATATGGGCACGATCTTGGCTGCATAAACGGGACAGAAGGTCTTGTTTTGTTGGGTTATGACTGACAGGGCTTCCTGGTTCTGCAGTGAGAACAAATCCTATTGGTTTTTGCTTGTTGTACGTCACTCCGACTACACTCCGACTACAAAAAATATCTAGCAGGTTGGATATGAAAGACTGCAGAAAGACTGGCATAAATCGGGTCGCAGACTGCAGATTATCCCCTTACATCTAATGACCGCGACGACGGGAGCGCGCAGAGACTCCGGTAAGATTCCTAAAGACTGGCAGTCTTTAGTCTGCGACCGTGAAAATCGTTAGGTGTAAGCCCACCATTAGTGAGAAAACTTCTTACCTGGCATTCTTTAACAAGGTGCTTAACAGATTCACCCAGGTAGATCATCAGAGATTTGAGTACGGCCTCTCTTTTCATGGTGATGTCAGCAGTCTGAGAAAGAACAATTGCTATTAAATAAAGCAACAATAAACATTTTTTACACTTTAAGCTATAACATTAAAATTGATCTAATTGATGTTTGAGTTAGAAACTTGACCAATTTTCATATTTGCCACCACTCTACTGGCCAGCTACAGCACTAAACGGTTTCGAGTAGCGGGTACGTCTCCTAGATGATGTCACTACCTGCTTTACGGCCATAGTTACCAGGAGTAGCAATGGTAGGGAAGAAGTGATGGTTTCAGCGAGGGTTTCACGGTTTAACTGATTATTACCCACATGGTGAAATATTGTAGAATGTAATGGTAACAGTTAGTTTAGGAGAGAATCAAACAGCTACACCTGCTCTAGTGTTGGTCCCATGGCTGAAGAAGCACTGACCTCCCACCACAGACCCCAGTCTGTCTCATTCACAGCATCACTATGAGTTTCATCTAGTTGTTTCTGTCTGATTACTTCCTCCACCAAGGCTCTTTTATGTGGATCCCTCCCCCTGTTGATGTTTAAAGAAGCTACTCTCAGATCCTGATGCAGGAGGAGATGGAGAGGACGGACCAGAACAACCAGCAGAGAGGAAACACCCAGTGGTTCCTGCTCATCATGGACTTGTTTATAGGCTTCCCTTTCTTTACTGCTTTGGCCAGTCCTAGACTTTTTTTCAGACATAAAACATGTTTTTTTTCAGCCTACCATCTTCTGATGGAGGATAGCCGACCTGATAAACTTCTCCTGATAAACTTCACTGTTCACTACTATCAGCTCCAAATGATTCTACAACAGCAGAGTTATCTGAAGGTCCACCAACAATTCCTGGCTTAAAATCGTGAATAGTATGGGGTGTGTGTTTTTTCCATTTGTGAGTTTTGAAAGCACCATAAAGATTTGTCTTAAAAGAACAACCAAAAAACATGCAATTGACAGATTGGTGGTTTTTCAGATGTTTTCCAATGTGCTGAAAATAGTCTGTCTCAGTTGAAAGTTGACCGTCACAGATGTGGCACTTAAATAGTGAAATACTACCTTTCCTTGTGAATTTTTGAGCAGTATGAAATCTGCTTAGATGGGCCAGTAAAGCTTTCCATGACCTGCACATGCATGGGCAGTTTTCATATGTGCAAGGATAAGCATGGCCCCGCCCATAGTGATGATGATCAAGTTTGTAATGTTTTAGAAGTTCAGATCTTCTCGAACACGAATATTCACAGTCTTTACATTTCCACATGCATGGATAACTGAGGAAAAACATAGTGGGCAAGGTGTAAGGTGAACAGGGTTAACAGTGAATGTCAAATGTCTAATTGTTAAATGCACTGATATTGTACTAGGAACTCGCCGCAAGTTGAAAAAGAACTTCCAAACAGGTTGCACAGATTTCCTGGAGGTCAGAGAAAAATATTGTATGTAATATTTATAAATATAAACCAAACACACACACAGGAAATTCTTTTTCAGTTTGTCTGTAAAGACACATTTGCACTTAGTGTCTTGTAAACATCATAAAGATCAGCAGCATTGCTGCACAATAGCAAGCCATTTTAACATTTAATCAACAACCACAGCTCTTAGTAATTCTAATTTTACATTGTAATAATATAATATATCCTAGCCCAAATAGTATTCTTACTAGTGAGAATTAAAAAGATAAACAGCTGTTACTAGTAGAAATTATATTCATATAACCATAATAACAACTGCAATAGTAGGAATTAAGTTAGAGAAATCTCTAAAAACCCTTGTTTCATTTTAACATTTATTAGACAAACTGCATATGTATTCCAGATTCAATAAACATTTTGTTCATGTTAAAGATTAACATTCCAGGTATCCTTAATAGCATTCCTATTATCCACAATGAACATTTCACCCATCATAAATGTCATTCTTCCTAGGATAAAGTGATCTCACATTTCGCACACGTGTATTGGGTTTGCAGCACCTTCAATCCACAGATACATTCCTTCTTTCTAGAGCAATGGATAGCTAAAACTGAATTCTTCCTAGGAGAAAGTCATTTGAGACAACTATACTTCAACTGTTATTAGTAAAAATACATTTTTAGATAGGCAAAATGAAAACAATACATTCCAGCTATTTGTCTGAAATGTCTTTTTTTCTAAATGTAAATTTACCATTTAGGTTTACCATCTAAATGATAAATATACCATTTAGAATAATATCTGGAATACATTTGCAGTCTGCGTATTAAATGCTAAAAGGGCTTGCCAAACTGAATTGCTCTCTATTCCTTCTGTGAGCGGAGCAGCCAGCAGCAGTACCGACAAGTAAACAGCTCAGCATCACGTCACAAGCAAGACAGACCGTCTCGTTCCATTCATCGTACAAAGTATTATAAATACATGCCTATTTATCCCACGAAGGACGATAAAATCAGAACTTTCTAATAACTTATGACGACACCGACCCGACGAACCCCCCCACACACACACACGGCGAAAAAAAAAGCCGGTCAGACATGTCCGGAAGGATTTGAGTGCAACATCTAACATACCGTAGTTCCGCTTGGACTAATAGATACAATAAAATAAAAATAAACTTTTCCCGGCAGGTCAAAATTAACTTTACAACTACCTTAAAGAAAAAACAACTTAGCCGGTATTGTTTTTTTTTTTGTTGCCGTCTCCTCTTTCCCTTACCGTGTATGCCTGTGATCTGCATAGTATTTCAGCGCTGGCCCAGATATGAAGCTGGTGGCTAGTTTAGCTGTGTGGAAAATGACATGCGCCTCATTTTGTTTTTTAAATTGCATTTGTGTCTGAGGTGAATAATGAATATATGAAGGGAATAATGAAGTTTAAACTCTGACCTAGAAACACACTGACCCTGAATTTCTGAGCCTAAAGTCTCAACCAGAAACAGATGCGAGCGCCACCTACCTTGGACATAAATATTTTAGAAAAGGGGCCACTATGTTATTTTTGCTCAAACCATCCTAACTCACTATCAATCAAGGTTGGATGGAAACCAGATGTGGGAGAACAAAGACTGCATTGGGTTCTCCCATTGGATATTAGGAGGTGAAACAGTTCTGAGGGAGAGTTCTACGTTTGGGACGAGAGAAGCAAGCAGCTGTGTAGACAACATGCATTGTGATAATAAAGAACCTTTTTGTTCAACTAAAGTCCGTTTCAGCAGAGTCCTTATACTACAGAGCATGCATGATCAGACCTGGTTATGAAGAATACACTTCATGTCAGTTAAACAAAGGTTTATATAGTCTTGTAGGGCATGCTCTGTTTAATTACTCATTAGGGTTAGGTTTAATAGCTACAATAAATGTTTCCTAGCATAGCATGTTTAGCAGCTCATGGCAGAAAGTTCCCGTGCCGTGCTCATGTACAGAAACTAATAAAAGCTTGTATAAACGTAGTATATAATTTTGAAACAAGGTACAGGCGGTTCC
>SSNR01000347.1:309052-368176 GCA_006937965.1 Callopanchax toddi
AGCATCACGTCACAAGCAAGACAGACCGTCTCGTTCCATTCATCGTACAAAGTATTATAAATACATGCCTATTTATCCCACGAAGGACGATAAAATCAGAACTTTCTAATAACTTATGACGACACCGACCCGACGAACCCCCCCACACACACACACGGCGAAAAAAAAAGCCGGTCAGACATGTCCGGAAGGATTTGAGTGCAACATCTAACATACCGTAGTTCCGCTTGGACTAATAGATACAATAAAATAAAAATAAACTTTTCCCGGCAGGTCAAAATTAACTTTACAACTACCTTAAAGAAAAAACAACTTAGCCGGTATTGTTTTTTTTTTTGTTGCCGTCTCCTCTTTCCCTTACCGTGTATGCCTGTGATCTGCATAGTATTTCAGCGCTGGCCCAGATATGAAGCTGGTGGCTAGTTTAGCTGTGTGGAAAATGACATGCGCCTCATTTTGTTTTTTAAATTGCATTTGTGTCTGAGGTGAATAATGAATATATGAAGGGAATAATGAAGTTTAAACTCTGACCTAGAAACACACTGACCCTGAATTTCTGAGCCTAAAGTCTCAACCAGAAACAGATGCGAGCGCCACCTACCTTGGACATAAATATTTTAGAAAAGGGGCCACTATGTTATTTTTGCTCAAACCATCCTAACTCACTATCAATCAAGGTTGGATGGAAACCAGATGTGGGAGAACAAAGACTGCATTGGGTTCTCCCATTGGATATTAGGAGGTGAAACAGTTCTGAGGGAGAGTTCTACGTTTGGGACGAGAGAAGCAAGCAGCTGTGTAGACAACATGCATTGTGATAATAAAGAACCTTTTTGTTCAACTAAAGTCCGTTTCAGCAGAGTCCTTATACTACAGAGCATGCATGATCAGACCTGGTTATGAAGAATACACTTCATGTCAGTTAAACAAAGGTTTATATAGTCTTGTAGGGCATGCTCTGTTTAATTACTCATTAGGGTTAGGTTTAATAGCTACAATAAATGTTTCCTAGCATAGCATGTTTAGCAGCTCATGGCAGAAAGTTCCCGTGCCGTGCTCATGTACAGAAACTAATAAAAGCTTGTATAAACGTAGTATATAATTTTGAAACAAGGTACAGGCGGTTCCAGTCCAAATATAACAACCTCTTATTTAGTCTTTATGTATTATTAGTTTAAATCTTACCTTTCTGTAGAAGCTGCTCCTCCCTTCGAACCGTCACTCCGTTACTCTCCGTTCTGTAACTCGCATGCTTGGCGGCTGGAAATGATGTTCAGTCGTGAGATATGATGAAATAAATCCATCCATCCATCCATTTTCTGTAGCCGCTTATTCCTCCACAGAGGGTCGTGGGGCAGCTGGTGCCTATCTCCAGCGGTCAAGGGGCGAGAGGCGGGGGACACCCTGGACGGGTCGCCGGTCCATCGCAGGGCCACACAGAGACGAACGAGACAAACAACCACACACCCACTCACACCTAAGGACAATTTACCAGCCCAATTAGCCTGACAGTCATGTCTTTGGACTGTGGGAGGAAACCGGAGTACCCGGAGGAACGATGAAATAAATATCTTACGGAATTCGCTAAAAGTAACGTCAATTTTACATTATGTATTCTTTTGTTCTTACCCGTTTCAACTTGTCACTAAAATGGACGCTCTGAGGGGAAAAAATGCCGCCAGAAGAGTTTTGAACAGGGCGCGTGCACACTCTACCTAATAAAAGTGATTTACTCCAATTTAAAAAAAATTACTTTTGTGTCCTGCTGTCAATAACTTTAGTTTAACGTAAAAAAACAAATTACCCATAAGCATTAATTAGTTTGAAGTGGCAAATTAATATTTTTTAACTATTTTAATTTTAAAGTAATGCATTGAATGAATGACAGGCATGTTTTCTTTTTTCAGTGTAAGTTGAAAGATCTCAATAATATTGAGGTAGTTTGTTTAAATATATCCTTATAAAGCATCAAAAAGCCTGTAGCAGGATATGGACTAATAGATGATGATTACATCATAATTACAGTTATGGCCTAATAAGAATGTTTAGAAAATGTCAGCACAGGTAAAACAAAACAGTTTTTTAACATCCCCTTCAGAAAACTCTCTCTAAAAGTTTCCTGTTTAATGTCCCCCTCAACAATGAAATGGGATTTTCTCCTCTGCCAACAGGTGAAGTTACGATCATGTGGCCTTAATAAAGAAACTGATCGCTAGCCTGTTGTTGTGCAACTCAAAATGTTGACTATACTGTTATTAGTCTATGCACTTTATCATTAGTAACATTAAATGTAACACAATAAACCAAAGTATACCAGTGGGAGTTTCCTTAAGTCTTTCTATTTTCTACAGGCCGGTTGACTACAACAGAATAAAAATTTGAAATTATGGTTTGTAATTTTGGTCTGCCACCCCAAGATTTTAAGTGGCCCCATCTGGCCGCCCCTGTGAAAAATTTCTGGAGGTGCCACTGCTGATGAGGCCTCTGATTCTGCTGAGGATTCTGTACTCCCAGCTTATTCACACTGAAAATATAAAACAGTTGTTAGATTTAGGCCATAAAAGATAGGTAAATATTTTTCATGTGTAGATTATGTAACTGTAGACATCAAAATGCTGGCTGCAAAAAGATTAACCATATGCTGCAGCTAGTAGAAACACAGCCATCTTTGTTTTCTGCACCGTTTATAGCACTTTCTGGTTATTTTAAATCACCCAAAACACATTTTACGTGGGTTGACAGTGAAAGTAAGGATGCCACGTATTATATATTGACATATTTCACAAATACAAGGAGTACATACCTTGAAATTTGATGAGGTTTCTTGATGCTTGATGTGTGGCTCCAACCAAGATAACATTATGTAAAAAGCAGGGACCTTTTTGCCGCTGACATCGCCACTGCTGCTTTTGGGGGACTTTTTTGCATGAACATATTTGTCCCTCATTCTCCTCCACATCTTCAAGCATTCGGCCAGCTCCAAACCCACGCTCGTGGCAATTTCTTTCCATGAGTTTGTGGTCCGTTGAGAATCTTTGTATTCCTTCAACGAAGGGTTATACAGGTTCTCGTATTTACGGACTTCTTCAGCGAGATGTTCTTCCACTTGATCATGATCGACTTCTCGTGTTGGTTTTTGGAAATGGAAGCCACTGTGTTGTTTACGAATTTAAAGGAAGTGGCGTAGGGACATGCGGATGTGATAGAAAGTAGTAGGGCGCCGACCAATCACAGGCATGCGTTGTCCGTCGCTTTCAACGCATAGTTAGATTTTTGGGCCCGTCTCTTCCGGTGACAAAATAAAAGTTGTCAACAAACCAACAAAAAATACACTTTACCCAACTTGTCTACTGGTGGTGGTCAGAGGGACTTGGAGGGCGCTGGTGCATGGCATCCTCTGTCAGTGTGCCCGAGGGCAGCTGTGACTACAACGTAGTTTATCACCACCAGTGTGTGAATGTGAGTGTGAATGGGTGAATGACTGATCGTGTTGTACAGCACTTTGGGGAGTGTTCAACACTCTAGAAGGCGCTCTATAAATACAAGCCATTTACCATTTATTTTCTATCTCTATATGTCTGAGCAGGCTTAATGAGATTACTGTAATCCAGCTTGACCAGAGAGACAAGGAAATGGTGCTTATTTCATCCCCTCTGTGAATCACTTTCACCTCCTTTATATGTTTTTTTTCTCAATGTTTCCTTTTTTGAATTTTAATTAAATAAATAAATTCTTGCATCAATGTCCATCTAATCTCAATGATCTACAACCATTTCTAATACGTAGCTACATTTGAGACCTACCTTGCTAAGAACCGCCAACATTGCCAACAGTCTTTATTCATTTCTTAAGCCTGGAAATGTTCTAATAGTTTTTGTTCTTTTTTTTTTAATGTTTAGATGACATCCTGCAGATGGAGGATGGCCCTTTGTGTGCAGCTGAAATTGGCTCCGAACTCCAGAAACGGTTTGCCATCCTGCCAGGTTGGTTTGTTTGTCAGTTTGTGATGAGAACCTTGGTATATTTCCTGTGCAATATCACACTTATAGCAGGTCTCTATGCTCCGCCTTTTAAGGTAGTTTGTCTGCAATATTGTGTGATATTTTTGTTTGAAATGTTTCCTTAAAGCGGCTCTCTGGAGCATTTTTCTCTGTATCAAAGTTTTCTAAATGTTTTAAATGATATTTCAGGTCTAAACTATGATCTATGGGTTGAGTTCCACAACATCTGTCATTCTGATGAAGACCCTTCCTTCCTCCTAGAGACCCCTTTCCATTATTTCTTGCCGCCGACATTTTTCAGCCAATGAAATTCAAATGTCTGCATTCTCTCAACATGACCGCGCATCGACCAAACCTGTACCAGTAGGGGGCGCTGTTGTACAGGACGCTCCGTGTGTTTCTCTGCCGTCTCAGCCGTTCACTGAGGACTCACAGCTCATTTCTAATAAAAACCTACCCATTCTCCAGCTAAAGATGGATTTATTTTAATTTTTAAACCTTTCACCTCACAGAATGGCAAGGCTTGACAGGATTATGCGTTTATTTTGGTCAGAAAGTTCATCCAGGGCCGAGTCAAGTTCAGCTTCAGAGTCCAGCAGCAGCTCTCTGCTAACAGAGCTAATATCAGAAGCAGCAGGGACAGAGAGGGCTCTTCAGACCGTCGTAGTGTTGTTGGAATAAGATTGTGAACTGTGAGTGATTAAACCCTACACACTGAGCTGTACAGTTCATGTCCGAAGTATATGCGCCGCGTGCACGCGCGCACATGCGACCGGACGCGCGTGTTGAGATGTTTTGAGGAGGAGCCTTTGGACGCTAGATTCAAAAACTGCTCTCCTGATGAAATCCTCCGGAGTGCTGCTTTAACTCAGCTGCTAGAATGTGTTTTACTTTTCTTGTAATGGTGACAAGAAAGATATTTTTGAATCTTAATGACATAACCTAATTTGCTTGATTAAGCATGGGATTGTAATTGTAAAAGAAGTCAATTGAAAAACTCCTTCAGTGTGTTTAGAAAGACAAATTTATTTTTTTTCAACTTTTCTCCTTAATTCAGGCTTGGGACAAGCAAGGTTTAAATGACCAATTTATTTAAATCATATCACTATTCTGAGACCCTAATTTAAGCTATGATTTACATGCATGTGATACAGATCTATCCAATAAATTTTTTTTTTTTTGATACTTCTCACAGAAGTCAGTTTTTTGTTGATATCAACACAAAGTGAACTACACTGCAGGGAATCAAACTCCATCTCATTACGGAGAGTACCGTTACCACCAGTGCCTTTTGGTGTGACCTGCAGAGGTAACCCTGTAACCAAATTACAGGTGTGGTCCTCTAGGTCTTTGAATCGCTCTTAGTCTGACCCCTTCCCTGAGGCCATGTTGCCATGGGAGACCCTAACAGGGACTAATAACCCAGACAAAACGGCATCCAGGATCATAGCGGTACATAAACCTCTCCACCACATTAAGGTGGTGATTCTGCAGAGGGGATTTATTATTTTTTTGTTTTTTTTATTGTATTAAATTTTTTGGTTTTTACATTTTATTTTATTTATTTAATTTAATTTTTTAAAATTTATTTCATAATATAATAATATGAACAGTTTAGCTCTGAGGACCGACTCTTGTGGCATTCCATAATTAATATCGCTCAGTTTTTATTCAGTATCATTTATCTGAACAAATTCTTTTCTAATTTCTAAATAACTTCTAACCCATTGATGAGCCACACCTCTTATTGCATACTGGTGTAGTTTTTGAAGTAAACTTGACTGATCAATAACATTAAATGCTTTCTTTAAATCAATAAAAATACCAATTAAGTAGATTTAATTGTCTATATTGGGAATGTTTGGTCCTAAATCCATTCTGTTCATTGTTTAGAATATGTATTTCTTTGCTGGTGCTCAGATGTGATCATTAATTTGCTGTTATGGCTCCTAAACTTTCAAACCAACTTCCATCAGAGAGGCTTCCTCTGTGGCTCATTTTAAGTCCCTGTTAAAATCTAATTTTTACTCCCTGGCTTTTAATACAGTTTGAATATTTTCCTGCCATTTTATCTGCAAAAACAGAAAAATGGTCACTTTTCATTACATCATCCTTTTTATTTTATTTCTTTTATTGTTTCATTCCATATTTTATATAAATGTAGTGATGCATACATTGTGTTTTGTGATTATATCATGTATGTACTTTATCCTAGTTTACTTGACATTATGTTTATTCATTTAGCTGACGCTTTTATCCAAAGCGACTTACTTGTATACACTTATCAGGCATGTTGTGGACCGTGGGGGAACCGAAGCGTCCGGAGGAAACCCAAGCATGTATGGGTAGACCATGCAACTCCATGCAGAGAGGCCGCTGCTGGATTTGAACCGAGTAGGACCTGGCTGCAGACATCAAAATGGCGTTCAAAATGGTGTCCCAACCACGACCGGAAAGACCACGACCGGAAAGACCTTGCAACCATCGACGGAAGTAAGCGGGGGGTGGGTGTGCGCATGCGCGATTCACGGGGAGTGTTCAGGCGGTGTGTGGAGCTCTTCAGTAAACGAGACACTTCGCCTCTAGCTCACCGGTACCGAGTTGGAGCCCCTCTAGCTCACACGTTACGTTACACCATTTAAGCGGCACACTACCAGTGCCTTTTAGCTTTCAACACACAGCGGGATTTGTAAAGGTACGTTTTCCACGAGGTACGGAGTCCACGAGCTAACGCTAAGCTAACGCTAAAGCTAAAACAATAGCTACAGGTTATTGTAGCTCAGTACTTTACCTTAAACTATTTTTCTTGGCTCTGTGCGCTCGGTCCTGCTGCCTGTTTGTTCACACAGTGAATAGCGTTAACTATAGATCTAACTTAAATATAATATAAAGAGTACTTTAGTAAGTCATTTTATAAAACCTTTGACAGTGTGAATTAATCCCTGTGTGCATGTTTTTCAGGTGACGAAGTCTTAGAGATGAGGTGAGCAGCTGAGAAAGCCATGCTGCAGAAAATTACTTTAACCACAAAATAAAGTGTTTGTAAAATGGAGTGGTATTTTTTTCATGTCTTTCATGCCAAATAATACTGAAATACTACCCAGTTATGGATGTTTTGAAACAATTATTGATACAGGTGAGGGAGCAAGCTGCTACGTTTGTTTTCACTGTTGCTTCAGTGATTCCAGTACTTTATTAATTACTAGTACTGTTTATACACATCTGGGAAAGTCTGTTAACTTACATATAAACGTATAGTCCTTATACAGCCTTAAAATATTGTAGTGAATATACTTCTGTTGTTAAACTAGATTTCCTGTCTGAGGTACAAATGAATTTACTATTATGTTATAATGTAAGATTTAAATGTAGATTAACTTTGTTCCACTTGTTAAATGCAGCTAAGTCTGTTCAAAATTAAGAAATAAAAGTTCACCAGGTCTGCAAATTAAAAATAACGTTTTTTAAAAAACTACTTAGGTTAAATGTGTTTTGTTAAAAGCCCTTCTATCTTACCAAAATTAAGATTTTTTTAAAGTTTGGTTTAAGTTTGCCAGTCCGGCTGCAGCCAGATCCTACTCAAAAGAAACTACGTTTTTCTATTTGTTCTTTAAAGAGTAGAATTTACTATTATGTTATAATGTAAGATTTAAATGTAGATTAACTTTGTTCCACTTGTTAAATGCACCTAAGTTTGCTCAAAATTAAGAAATAAAAGTTCGCCAGGTCTGCAATTTAAAAATAACGTTCGATGGAGGCATTTCCGGTCGTGGTTGTGACGTCATTTCCTGTCGTGGTTGTGACGTCATTTCCTGCCGTGGTTGTGACTCCATTCTAGACGCCATCTTTGAAGTCCGCAGCCAGATCCTCTTGTTTGAACCTGCAACCTTTTTGCTGCGAGGCAACAACAACTGTGCCACATGCAGCCTGCATGTGTGGTTTTTAAAAATCTAATGCAAAGCACATTTTGTTCACATGTATGAAATGTGCTATATAAATGAAGTTTGACCTGACTTGGCTTTATGAATAAACCTTCTACTTCTATATGTCTTTCTATGGCTGTCTTTGCTGCATGAGGCCATATGCAGCTCAATGTACCTGACATCCCAAGCCACCCACCCCCTGAACCCCTCTAATGTTCTAATGTTTAGAACGTCTAGCAAACAATCTATGAAACCAGTTCTTTTTTGATTTTGCCTTTTTCTCCTCAGTTGCCTCCATTTTTTCCACAACCTGCTGAGGTTCCTCCTCTATCACCACTTGCTGTGGCTCTTCCTCAACCTGGGCTTCCTTCTTGAGGCTTGGTGGTGAGCTTTGGATTGGTTCCATTTCGGCCTCTGATTTTTTCCCGATAAAGCATGAGGACCATTTACCTTCTCTCGAAGCTCACTGAGTGTTTTCTCATCACTCACCTTTTCACTTTGGAGATGGTCAACTTCCTTAAGGAGCTGCTGAATTATACTATCAGATTCCAGAGAGCTCTCCTGATCAGTGTGTCGTTCTGCAACCAGCCGCTTGGAGCTTTTAACTTTTTCTTGAAGCTCAGCGATACTTTTTCATCACTGACGTTTTCACTTCGAAGGTTGTCAACCTCCTTGTTACGGTCCCGCACCTGGACAGCGCCTGTGCCCTGCCCACTCCTCCCACCTGTTCCAGCCAGCAGCGCTCCAGAGAGACGCACATCGGAGAGCTGCGTGGCTGGATCCAATCTGCTTATCAAGCAGCACTGCTTAAAAGAGGCTCCAGCCAGTCGTTCGGGGGCAGCAGACGGGTTCTGCTGTCCCCTGGGTGGTTGTGTTTGTTGAGAGCTTTTAGCAGTTTAAAGTATTGTTTTAACTAGACTGACAAAGTGATTTTAGGTGTGGGGTTCCACAGTTTTAGCTTTGTCTTGTATCTTGTGTCTAGTTTTAACCTCACTTGATCTTATCCAGACTTTTATATAATTTTAATATTCTTGGTTTTAACTAAATTAACTTATTTAAGTAAGAGGAGTGATTTTATGTTTTTCCCTTTGGTAGTGTAATTTGTGTTTGAACAGTCCTCCTCCTGTGTTGATTTAGTTGTTTTTGTATAATAAAATAGTAGTTTTGATTTGAACCATTCATCGTTTTGTGTTGGCCTCCTTTTAACTCCTAGACCAGGGGTGTCAAACTCATTATGGTTCAGGGGCCACATGCAGACAAATTAGATGTCAAGCGGGGCCGCACCAGTACAATCCTAAAATAATTACCTATAAATAACAAGTGCATGTTTTTCCCCATGTTTTCATGCAAGAAAAATTACAAGTACATTTGAAAATCTTCACATTTATTCAAAACTCTTTTACAAAAGACAAGATAAACAAATATTTCTTAAGACAATTGTGCAGAAGTACACAAAACTTTTATTGTCTTAAAATATTAATAATAAAAGATTTCCTACATGTGGAAACACCTGGATGAGAGAATCATTTTTTGCAGTGTTCAAACTGACCCACGGTCTGGTCTGGAGACTCTGCCTCGTTTTCAATGAAGGTCTCTATTGTTTATAGACCAGTGTGGGTTTGGTACTGGTTTATCTTTTCAAATAGGGTTAGGGTCTGGGTTTGAGGGACTCAGCGTTTCATCTAAAACTGTATAAAACCAGTAAATCCAGGTGATGCTGACTGGACACCATCAGTTTCACCATGGTTTCATTTAGACCAGGGCTGAGGGAAAACCCAGATCTGGATCCAAACCCATTCAGGTCTTTGTTCCTCAGTGGCAGGACGGTGATCTGTGCGCCCAGCTGAGGTCCAGCGCTCTAGTTAAAATTATCAGCTTCAGCTCAGCGCAGCGATGCTGCCGCTGGCGTGCCTGTCGAGTGTTGAGCCAGAAACGAGCCAAACGCGCGGACCAGGACGCACAGAGCGCAAACGCTCCAGTTTGGGCACTGATCTCTGTGCGTAACGTGATCGGAAGCCCTGGCCTCACGCTGTGACTAGATGTGGAGGATTCATCACTGGTCAAGTTGACAGGCGCAGCGCGAGGAGGACGGCAACATCGATGGCGCGCTGCGGCTCTTCAGCTTGGCTCAGTCAGCTGTCATCCAACAAACGCGCTTTGGATGCAACCCGCCGTTTCCACTGGCTGGAATAAACCTAGAGACGTGCAGTTTCACCGCTGATCCTTTTCGGTTTTTGTGGTGAAAGGACAGGGCGGAGGGATGAGTTTTACGGCGACCGCGTAGACAGGTGAAGTGAGTGGGGCGGGCTGGATCCTCCGAAGGAGGACCTTGGCACGGGCTGCGTGCGTCAAAGGTCTGATTTGAGCGTCTGGACAGCAGGAAATTATGCTGACAAGAGCTCAGCCTTGCTTCAAACGCAAGTTGCGTTAATTGCGTTATTTTTAACGCGTTATTTCTTTCATAATTAATAATCATAATTAACGCGTTAGTCCCAGCCCTAATTTTTTATTTTCAAAACTCATCCAGCGGGCCGGATTGAACCCCTTAGCGGGCCGTATGAATGACACCCCTGTCCTAGACGAAAGGAAGGAGCTCCTGAATTAAATTTTCATTTTCCTGCTCCTTGTGGTGATGTGCATCCAGTTTCTGCGTTTTTGAACTTTTTCTTGAAGCTGTGCAATGGTTGCTTTATCATTGACCTTTCCACTTCGAAGTTTGTCAACTTCTTCAAGGAGCTCCGAGTAGGTGTACTTCCAAGTTCTGGATTTTGACTTCAGCCTGACCCAGTTGAAATTGAAGTTTCTTGTTTTTTCTCATCAAGACGTTTTCATTTTTATTACTGTCCACCGTGAGCTGCTGAACCTTTGATTCAACGTTGGATTTTACCTTCAGGTCCTTGAGTTGTCGCGTCTCCAGTTCCTTGATTCAGCCTGGGTCAGTTGGAATTTAAGTTGATTATTTTCCTCAATCAACTTACCGGGATGCGTTACCGGTAAATTTTCCTTTTTTGGAGCCGTTTGGCTGTCTGAATTTTGAGGCACAGGGTTGACTGTCCGTGGACCAAATTGATGTTTGCCATTTGGGTTAAATAGCTGCTTTTGCGGATTTGCGAACGGCATGTAATCTGGATTCCTCAGTTTTTGTGGATTTTTTGGTCGTTGTCGAGCAAAATCAAGGTTTTGTGGTTCAAAATGACCATTGTTAAAACAATTCCTTGGATTGTAGCAACTTGGGGGCTGTCTTTGTGCCATTTCATTTAGTAAAAGACTTGTTTCTACTCTGTCTGTCCACCACCGCTGTTATAAAGGTTCTAAGGGTGTGTCATCTAAGAGCATTAGGTCATGTGATCAGATTAAGGAAAAGTCATGACATCATTGGAGAGTTTATTTATTTATCAACATATGTTTATAAGGAGGATTAACCCCTTGAGATGAAACATCTTGTTTACGAGGGGGTCCTCCGTAACATCAAACAAATGAACAAGACAGCAGAACAAAGATCAAAATCAAAGACAGCATCAAAACACACAACAACACATACACACACCAAAACACACCCACACAATGGCTCACCATGCTCAAACCCACCCCACCCAGCACAAACCCCACAACAAATATGATTAACAAACAAATATGATTAGCAAACAAAAACAAAAAAATACATGAATAAGTACAGTAAATAACTTTAAGGAAAAAAAAAAAAAAAATATATATATATATATATATATATATAACCATATTTGCCCGCATATAAGACGAGGTTTTTTTCATTGAAAATAATTTGAAAAAGGGGGGGTCATCTTATTATCGCGCCCTAGTTTTTCCGGCGGAGGGCGCAGGCTTTTTGGTCAAAGCGGCAGGAAGCAGCTCAGACCGCGAGCGGTTCCAGAGGTCCGGGCCTGGCCTAGTTCAAAGTTACAGGTTTACTAGTACTGAGGATTAAAATGTCCAGACCCAGCAGGAGTTTTCAGCAGCAGACTGTACAGGTGAGGGCTCGTGTCGCTCGCTTGATTCACACACGCATTCTCCCTCAGAACCTCATCCGTCTCACCATTCTTTATATGCACCCGACACACCTACACACACTCCCTCACACATACAGCGGGTTTGCGTGTGTGTCTGCGCAATAATTGCGCAACAGCGGGTTTGTGTGTGCGCGCGATCATGGCGCAAAAGCGGGTTTGTGTGTGTGTGTACGATCATGGCGCAAAAGCGGGTTTGTGTGTGTGTCTGCGCAATAATTGCGCAACAGCGGGTTTGTGTGTGCAAGCGATCATGGCGCAACAGCGGGTTTGTGTGTGTGTCTGCGCAATAATTGCGCAACAGTGGGTTTGTGTGTGTGTACGTGATCATGGCACAGCAGCCGGTTTGTGTGTCTGTTCGTTCATGGCGCAGCTGTGTGTGTGTGTGTGCATTTTGCCGCAGCAGCGTGTGTGTGTGTGTAAACAAGCTTCCCCTACGTGAAAACTCCATCTCAGCTCCACAACTGGATGTGAAGTTCATCAGTGTCTGATGATCACGAAGTTGCAAAATCTGACCGTGAAAGCTCCGGTCAGCAAAGGTGCGTTCGGACAGAGAGATCAGTACGGTGGACTAGTTGTGTTCACCACTGTTAATAAGCAAATATTAAAGTAGTCTGGAATTATTAGTAGCATTAGTTAAATTTTCTCAAAATTTCAATAAAAATTGTTTCTTTAAAAAGTGAATTTAGTCTTTTTTTCTGAAGATTAGTCTTTAAAAGGGGGGGTCGTCTTATAATCAGGGTCGTCCTATATTCGGGCAAATACGGTATATATATATATATATATATACATGACCAGTGAAATCAAAGACACAATCAGTAGCACAGACAAATATTTCGTAGATGTTCAGTCAGGGCTCTTTGGAACAGTGTGAATGAAGATATACAGTAGAGCGGATAAATAAAGGGAGATTATTCCAGTCGTACGGAGCTTTAAAACAAAAAGCATACTTCCCAGCCTCTTTTTAAATTCTGGGTACAACAAAAAAGATTTGATCATTATGTTGCAGACTATGTTGTGAATTGTAGCGCACTAAATGTAACTTCAGATATTCTGGGTAGTTAAAATAAAAAGTTTTGAAGATAAACTGAAACCAGTGAAACTGTCTCCTGGCAGAAGGTGCAAACCAGGTAAGCTGTTCATATAATACACAGTGATGAGTTCTGAAGGGGCAGCGAAGCACAAAATGACATACTATTGTAAGCCACATCAATAGAATGTAGACATGAAACCGTAGTGTTCTGATAGATGATGTCGGCGTAGTCTAACGTAGATAGAAGCAGCTGTGTGGCTATTCTTTTCCTGACCAGGAGATTAAAACAGTTAACAGATTGATAAAGTGTTTTTAGTCGAGAATTAAGTTTATGTGTAGTGGCTTGAACATGAGTTTTAAAGGAACGATCTGATTCTAACCAAACACCAAGATATTTATAAGTCTCAGTTGGCTCTAGAGGGGAAGAGTCAAGAAAACAAAGATTGAGGTTTTTTTCAGCTATATCCAAACCCTTCCTGTGGAACAGTAATGAGTAGGATTTGGTTTTATTAAGAAGTAGTTTATTGGCTGATA
This sequence comes from Callopanchax toddi, assembly GCA_006937965.1. Classification (NCBI taxonomy): domain Eukaryota; kingdom Metazoa; phylum Chordata; class Actinopteri; order Cyprinodontiformes; family Nothobranchiidae; genus Callopanchax; species Callopanchax toddi. The sequence goes on from SSNR01000347.1 coordinate 322,566, forward strand.
GCCACTGCTGAACAGATTTGAAATCAAGTTGTAGAGAATGGTTTATTTCAGCGATGGTCGGCTTGCTACAGTAAATGACTGTATCATCGGCATAAAGATGAATATTACTGTCTGTGCAGCATAAAGGCATATCATTAACAAAAATAGAAAATAATAAAGGTCCCAGAGAAGAACCTTGGGGGATACCTTTAACAATGCCGGTAAAATCTGACTGAGAGCCCCTAAACGACACACACTGGAGACGATGATGAAGATAAGAGTTAAACCAGAGCAGAGATGATCTTGAAAGGCCAATAGCTTGCAGTTTGTCCAGTAAGAGATAATGGTCAACTAAATCAAATGCTTTGGAAAGATCCAAGAAAACGGCATCGGTACACAAATTATTATCAAAACTAGAAAATACGTCATTAGTGAACTTTAAGAGAGCAGTGGTTGTAGAGAAGTGTTTTCTGAAGCCTGACTGACACTGAGTAAGTAAGTTATTATCTGAAATATAGTTATATAATTGATTAAAGATTATTTTCTCAAAGATTTTGACCACACTGTTATGGAAGAAATATAGTATCATCAGAATTCGACCATTTTTAGACATTGAATTTTTAACACTGAATTTTTATCATGTTCAATTATATGTCTGATTTTTTTCTTACTCCAAATTTCCCTGCAAAAATATTCACCTGCAAAAATTCACCTGCAAAAAATTCAACATCAAATATTCAACAGCAAAAATTCACCTGCCAAAAATTCACCATCAAATATTCAACTGCAAAAGATTCACCTGCAAAAATTCACTTTCAAAAATTCACCATCATAAATTCGCCATTATGAATTCACCTGCAAAAATTCGCATGCAAAAGTGATGAACTTAAATGACCCAAGCCAGAGCAATCAGCACTAGATCAAATCGAGCGGCTCTCAGCCAATCAAATTACGCTTGTTTGATCACATGACACCGTTAGCCAGCAGTGTTGCCACAGTTACTTTGAAAAAGTAATCCGACTACTGATTACTGATTACTCCCTTAAAAAGTTACTTAGTTACTTTACAGACTACTTGACTTTAAAAGTAACTAAGTTAGATTACTAGTTACTTTTTTAGTTACTTTATTAGTGACATTCAGCTGCCGATGACTCCTCCCCTGCCTCAACATTAAAATAACCTCCAGTTTTACTAAAACACAGAAGTGAATTTTAACAGCAAGTCAACAAAATGGATCTCCTGATATTAAAGTTGAACTTCCAAACTATTTCCTGAAAAAAATACTTGGTTTTATGAAATATAAATTAAAGAGTCTTTCTTGACCTGACATTTAACACTTTTATGGCAAAACTACCTTTTATAAAATAACTTGTTTATTACTGTAACTATTAAATTCATTTTAACATTTTTATTAACATCAGAACATTTGAATGAACATTAGAACAAACTTTAATGTTCTCATCTTTATCTGACACTAACTAAATCCTGACTGTATTTATTCCAGATAGAAAATGATCATCTCTCTCCTCCATAGTTGTTTGTGTTGCTGCAGCTGGTTTTTACAGGATTTACCTGAAATCCAGGTCAGCCCTAACCCCACCTGACCCCTTTTTCTAAATATACTTTTTGGAAATTTTTTTGTTTGACAACTAAATCTCATCTTTTAGAAAGATTTATTTAATTATTTTAACAAATCAAAAAAAAAATTGAATTTAAAGTAAAGTAAAATTCACAACTATGACTAAAATTAATAATCTAGCTCCTGTCATCAGCTGTTCTTTAGACTCACCTGTTAGTTCCTTAAAACCGGAGGGTTTTAGGACCATGAGGAGCCAACATCAGCTCTTGTTTCTGCTGCTGCTTTGTTTACCGACTGCTGCGTTTGTCTGAAGGATGCATCAAAGCGTCTCTTTAGTTGCTGGTGAAGGTTCTCAGTCATCCAGGTCATGATGATAATCCAAAAAAAGGCCTGGCGCTGCTTCAGTCCAGCTGTTTGGAGCTTCGGCTACATTCAGTAAGTAGTAAGTAAGTAAAGTTTATTTATATAGCACCTTTCACAGAAAAAATCACAAAGTGCTTCACAGAAAACAGAATCAAACATGGTAAAACAAATAAAATCAATAAAACAAACAAAATATCATTGCAAATCAAAATCATTAAACAACAACAAGAGAACATAAAAGAGTTATTTAAAAGCAGTTTTGAATAATTGGGTCTTCAGCTGCTTTTTAAAGGAGTCCAGACTGTCTATACAGCGTAAAACTAAAGGAAGGTCATTCCAAAGTCGCGGTGCAACAGACTGGAAGGAGCGATCACCTCGACTTTTAAATCTGGTCCTTGGAACTGTTAGGAGATTCTGGTCTGTGGACCTGAGAGCTCGGGTTGGAGCGTACGGCTTTATCAGTTCAGTAACATAAACAGGAGCTTGACCATGTAGGGCCCTGAAAGTTAGAGTCAGGATTTTAAAATGAACTCTACATTTAACAGGTAACCAGTGCAGAGACCTCAGAATAGGAGTGATGTGATCTTTCCTGTTTGCTCCAGTGAGGAGCCTCGCTGCAGAGTTCTGGACCAGCTGAAGGCGGTCAAGGGCTTTTTGGTTCAAACATGTGAAAAGTGTGTTACAGTAATCTAGACGGGAGGAGATAAAAGCATGAAGAACCATTTCCAGTTCAGGTTTTGACACCAACTTTCTCAGTTTGGAAATATTTCTCAGATGATAAAAACAGTTTCTGACCAGCTGTTTTGAGTGACTTTCAAGAGACATTGATTGGTCGAAAATAACACCCAGATTCCTCAGGTTTGACTTTACAGCAGAACTTAAATGACCAATATGTTGACTGATCAGAGGGACCATCCTATCAGGGGCAACAATCAGACATTCAGTCTTTTCAGGGTTTAACTGAAGGAAGTTCTTTTCTAACCAGTTAGTAATGGCTGACAGACACTCCAGTAGTTCAGACAGTTTGTAGAACTCTGAGTCCTTGAAGGAGCAGTACAGCTGAATGTCATCTGCATAAAGGTGGTAGGAGACATTGTGACATCTACTAATGGTCTGTCCAAGAGGATGGAGATATAGTAAAAACAGGAGTGGACCCAGAACATTCAGGCTGCTAATGCTAGTCTGCTCGGCTGTCAGACAGACAGTCAGCTGTTCCTGCTCGTCGGTTCTCCGTTTGTTCTCAGTCTCACACTCCTTAACAAAGTCTAGACCCCGAAGATAAAACAAAGCTGTTGTATCAGAGGAGTTTACTAAAATAATGCCCGGATATTCAGGTAAATACTAAGGTATCACAGGTCACGTGACTCCTCCTCCAGCTGGAGCGACTCCTCAGCTGTGCACATGTTGAAAACGTGACTCCACCTCATGCTGGGAACGTGACACAACGCCGCTCACAGAAATGCAGGAAGAAAATAAATATTTTAAGGAAACGGACAAAGATAGTAACGCAAAGTAACGCACAGTGGCTCGAAAAAAATAACTTTAATCAGATTACTGGATTGGAAATAGTAACGCGTTAGATTACTCGTTATTGAAAAATGACGTAATTTTAGAGTAACGCGTTACAAAGTAGCGCGTTACTGGCAACACTGTTAGCCAGCGGCGTGTCTCCTAAACAGAGATGTTTAAATGTGATTGTTTTTCTCCTAAATAGAGATAATTACAGAACGCCTAGTCCTACTTAAAATCCCATTCATTTTCCTTTTATTTTATCATGTACTCAAACTGAGGAAAACGTTTGACCCAAAGACAATTTCTGCGCCTCCCCTGCCCTACCTGTCTGCAGAGGCAGTTGTTTTGAATCTCGGAGCGCCTAAATGACTGCCGATGAAGAGTTTACAAAGTTTCTTTTGGACAGGTAAATACTAGTTAATAGATTTTATTTTAGAGAATTTTACTGGAGAATTGTATTTGAATAAAGGATATAACGTATTTGCCCGAATATAGGACGACCCTGATTATAAGACGACCCCATTTTTCAAGACTGATCTTCAGAAAAAAGAATAAATTCACTTTATAAAGAAACTATTTTTAATTAAAATTTAAGCAAATAATTTATATGATACCTTAATTATAGACTGCTTTAATATTTGCTTATTAATCAGACAGGAATTAAAGTTCTATGTGACAACAAATTTCAGTCAATTGGGAAAAAAAAGAGAAAAAAGAAGCTCTCTCTTCCTCACTCTGGCTGTGTGGGCCCTCCCTCCTTCTCTCTCTCACTGAGACTGTGTGTGTGTGCGCGCGCAGCTTCAGAAACCGGTCTTGTGTGTGGACATCAGGCAGTGCAGGATTCTCAGGTGTTTTTCAGGCATGAGGAAGAATGCGTGTGTGAATCGAGCACCACGCTCACCTGTGCAGAGCTCACGCTGAAAACACTGCAGCCGCCGCGGGTCCACTGGTCCGACAGAAGGTGTCGGCTCCATACGTACTAAACAGAACCGGACCGAACCAAAAACCCAAACTAGTCTGAAAACGCCAGAAGCTGGAGCTGGACTTTTCCATCAGGTGTTTTTATCCTCAGTGGACCTGTAACTTTGAGGTGGAGCGGACGTCTGGGACCGCTCGCGGTCTAAGAGCTGTTTCCTGCAGGCGCCGCTTCTGTCGTTTGAACATAAAGCATGCGCCCCCTGCTGGGGTGCGATAGTAAGATGACCCCCCCTTTTTAAAATTATTTTTAATGAAAAAAACCTCGTCTTATATGCGAGCAAATACGGTAATAGAGCAGATACGGTCATTATGTTTATTTTACCATTAGCTCATTTAGCTGTGGCTTGAATGCCCACTCGACGTAGCTAATGTCAATAAACAAAACATATTGGTTGAAGGAAGGGGACATTAGCTTTTGTGTGTTTGGGGCTAATGATTAGTGTGGCGTTTTACTGTATCATTTAGTGTTTTAACCATAACAGCCTATTGTTTTGAGCTGTTAGCCTACAGCTAAATTGTTAGCGATTTTTTAGCACTTCCGTTTTTCTGTTTACACGTTTGAGAGCTGCATGTTAGATTAAAGTAAATGATTAGCAGCTCTTGTATAACCCTATCAAGGTTGTGGAGATGATTTAGCAGTTACAAATAGTTGGATCTGAGCAGGAATATCGAGGAAAAAAAGGCCAAATCAGCTCTAAGTTAGCTCTCTCAGACACAGCATGTAGCTGTATTTAGCTAGTGCCAAAATAAAGTCGTTTTATGAAGTTTCCCGGCTTGTAAAATGTTGAATTGTTAAAGTGGTTGATTAGTAGCTTGTGTTGAACTCAATGATGGCTGAAGAGTTCATTCATCAGTTAGAAAAACGTGTGTCTGAGCAGGAAACTATAAAAAATATGTGATAAGTATGATCTTCATGTTACAGTGAATTGTTTTTATTGTTATTAGTTTTTCAGACCTTGATTTCAACATATTACAATTACATAGTTGTGTAAAATAAGAGATGGCTGTTGCAGTGTCTCTGTTTTATTTATTTGTTTAGCCTGTGATGATTGCTACTTTTTATTTTAATTTTGACTTTGTTTTTAACAGTAATCAGTCCATATTTGGAGCATCAACACCATTGAAACACCACTTGTTTACAGCTCCAACACCAGTACCAGCTGTTTAGCATTCACGAGAATCATCTGAAAGGTAGGAAGCTGCCTGAAAACCTCCACCAAGGAGAAAATAGTTTTGCCTGTTTGTTAAAAGTTAGTGGTGGATTGGGTGAAGATTTTATGAAAATTGGAAAATGTAGATCAATAAAAAAAATGTCTAATATCGTGAATTCATATGAAAAAAAGATCTATTGAACTTAATCATATTTGTTTTTTTTATTTTCAATAGGGATGATGATTTGGAGGTGATGATGGAGAAAGGTTCAAGCTCCAACTGAGGGATTTTCACATCTGTAACTAGAAAGTAGTATTTATATGTGAGTGTCACATTGATCAGAGAAAATAAAAAAGGATTTAGTATTTTATTAGGTTTTTTGTGTGTAATTTCAAATTAACATTTATAAGGAGTATAACATTATTCTAAACTGTGTAAATATTCAGATTGTTATAAAATGTGTCTAGTGTCACAGACTAAATCCTTTTTGCTTTTTCAGCTGGCACAAGACGACTCATACATCACAGATCTTCAAACCATGAGTCAGCCAACGCTTGACAAGCAACAGGGCTTCATCGACGTATGAGCCGAGGCCTGAGGATCTACATTATTATGGTTTACTGTCTGGAGTCTGGAATCTATGCTGCAACTGCTACAACATCAACAGGCTCGTAGTGATGGTAAACAAAAAAATCTGTATTTTTTTCTCCCACATATCAATACACTTCTAAATTAACAGGTCAAACTTTGCAGCAGAAGTAGGTTTTGGGTGCAGCTAAACAAAAAAAATAAACATTCTGTTTTGTCGTGTCCACTTCTGCTCCTGACAGCTCATGGAGGCTTCTCATCAGCAGGGTGCTGCATTCAGAACCCACCTGCTGTACTTTATCAACGGAGGAGCCTAAGAGGGGCGGGTCTCCTACTGGACGGCCAGACAGTTCCACTATTTCTGTGGTAAATCAGGTTTGCTACTAACCCATACTGTTCTCTACATGTTCTCTGTACATGTTCTCATCTCTTGTGCCGTCCTTCCTCTAGAAAACTCTGCATGGCTGCCGTTCACCCTCCTCGCTAACTGCTGGACTCTGGTCACCACCACTTCGGTCCTGCCCGTTTCCTGCCTGCCTCTACTCCTGGACATCTTCTGATCCTCCCTCCAGTCTGACCACCTCGACTGACCAGTACTCTCCCCAGCTCCATTTCTCCTGAGGACCCAGTAAGCCTCCCTCCTTCCTCTGAACATTTTAAATTCTCATTCACCACTAACCCTCTGATTCTCTCTCCCTAGAAACCTGCTGGTCCCGTCTCCTGTTCCTCCTGGGTTCCAGTACCACCTACTTATTTTAATAAACACTCTTTGACTTATCTCTGCTTGTGCTTGTGTTCGCTCCAGGGTCCAGTAAAACCACTCATTATGACAACTTTATAATTCTTTTCTAACTAGATTTTAAAAAATACAAACTTTGTAAAAATCTATGCTAATTATTTATAGATGTATAAAAAATGTTTGAGGTAGAAGTTGAAGATTCTGTTGTCCTGCAGGAGGAGTTTCACATTTATCCAGTTTACAGAGGAGTTTAGAGGAGTTAGGCTTTATGATAATTTATTATAAAACATTGAACATATCAAACTAAAATGTTATATTCCTTGCATCAAAAACACTAACACACAATCAAGTAAAATATTTGTTATATACAGATATTGATTACAATCATCTGGGAATAAATCCTGTGTAATTCCCATTGGGGTCGAGGGATTTGTCTCTTTCTCCAGACAAATTAGGATTACAACCCTGTGGCCTGCTTGCCGTGCTACAGATTGTAAGAAGCATGGTCAACCAGTGTCCTGGTCAGGTGATGAACCCTGTTCTGTAAGAAACTCCTCCAGGTGTATGACAGTAGAAAGGTTTGTCTGGGGAGACTGTTGGCACATCTCTACAGCGGGAACGTGCACACCATGAAGGTTGATGGGATGTTGTAGCAGGAGGACCAGAGAGGACAGAACACCAGGGTCTGGGTCCAGCATCCTGGTCAGAACATCACAGAACACCAGGGTCTGGGTCCAGCATCCTGGTCAGAACATCACAGAACACCAGGGTCTGGGTCCAGCATCCTGGTCAGAACATCACAGAACACCAGGGTCTGGGTCCAGCATCCTGGTCAGAACATCTGGTCTGCTGAGGGTTCAGGTTCTGTATGTGTTGAGATAAAAGTGAAAAGAGATCCATTACAGCAACAATATTGAGTGTTCATGTAAATCTGAATAGTGTTAGAATAAAACACAAATATTTTAACAATAGTCTTGCATTTAAATAGAATTGGACAAAGACATCAGCTTTACATGTAATCCAAATTAGGCCTAAAATAGTAAACAGAAAACCTCTGGAAGCAACCAGGACTATAGAGGACGACACAGAATGTAGAGTTTATTCAGGATTTGTGCCTGAATCACTTCTATGCCATGATGTACATTCATTCCTTCCTGAATGACACAATAATGTAAACTAATAAGCAAAATTAGTAATAAATGTAAACTATTCCATGAAGCTAACTCTAAAATAGGCTAGTGACTCAATAACATGCTAACAGTTTGATAGTAGTGGGTTTATTGATAATATGGGTTATGTCAACTGGAACTGGTCTGTTTAAAATATATATTCATATATGCTGGTGAAGGTTCTCAGTTATCAAGGTCATGGTTATCCAAAAAGGGTTTGAATAAAGGCAACTGGACCTATTTATAAGTAAAAAAGTAAGCAATAAATAAGCAACAAATAAGTAAACAAGTAAACAAGAAATAAGTCCAGTTGCCTTTATTCAACCTCTTTTTGGAATATATTCATATATATTCTTTATCAAATGACTTTTGTAAACAGTAAATAACCAATGTTTGGGTTCAAAACAACATTCTTACCTCAGAAAACTCCCATTGCAAACAACAGGTGAGCTCTGCTGTTTACTAGCTGTAGCTGGCTAGCTGCACGTTCATGTCGTGAGGCGAGGCTATCGGCTCTTTCTGGAAGGGGGGGGGGTTACCGAGCAGGTTTAAAAATCTCCTCTCCTTCATGACGTCAAGCTGCGGACCATACCTTTAATTTTAATCACTTAATCACTTCACATTTAAACAGCTCTGTTTAGGAGACACGCCGCTGGCTAACGGTGTCATGTGATCAAACGAGCGTAATTTGATTGGCTGAGAGCCGCTCGATTCGATCTAGTGCTGATTGCTCTGGCTTGGGTCATTTAAGTTCATCACTTTTGCAGGCGAATTCTTGCAGGTGAATTTTTGCAGGTGAATTTATGATGGCGAATTTTTGATGGTGAATTTTTTAAGGTGAATTTTTGAAAGTGAATTTTTTATGGCGAATTTATGATGGTGAATTTATGATGGTGAATTTTTGATAGTGAATTTTTATTGCAAATTTATGATGGTGGATTTTTTAAAGTGAATTTTTGAAAGTGAATTTTTGCAGGTGAATCTTTTGCAGTTGAATATTTGATGGTGAATTTTTTGCAGGTGAATTTTTGCAGGTGAATATTTTTGCAGGGAAATTTGGAGTAAGAAAAAATTCAGACATATAATTGAACATGATAAAAATTCAGTGTTACAAATTCAATGTCTAAAAATGGTTGAATTCTGATGATACTATATTTCTTCCATACACTGTTAATTATTGAAATTGGCCTGTAATTATTCAGATTTTGTGGGTCACCACCTTTGTGCTGCCCTTGCTCTGAGTCTTCTAGTTTTCACCAGCTAGACAGCGAGATAACGACGCTCCAATAAACAGACTTGTTTTCCTTTTTGTGTGCTGATTTATTGAAGAATGGCCTCTGACCATTGCCTTCTCTTTGACCATCGTAAAACTGAAAAATACAGTACATGGTATTAGCTAACTAACACTGAAAGCTAGTTTGTTACATGCTAACTGCAAGCTAACACAATAACATGTTCATAATAACTCACTTCATAACGCTCAAATTCTCATACTAACATCCACAAAACATGGCGAAAATGATCATCTTATCATAACACATACTTACAGACAAATCTTGTCCAAAGCAACAACGTTTTAAGATCACTATCAGCTCAACAAATGAACACTTCGGCATTACGTTCAGCCATCTTGGATTTTCTGCTTTTTCTTTACAGACGCAACAAAATTATATGACGATGCAGCCACAAGAGGGCGCTCTAACACCGCTTATAAAAACAGTATCATCTAGTGTAGCTGTCAAAGGGCAGAACAACCTTTATGCAAAGGAATGACTTTAGTGCATTTCCAGGCAAGAGGCACTTCACAGGTATCAAAAGACAAATTAAAAAGCACAGCTAATGGGGGTGAGAGGACCTGAGATGCAAGTTTAATGAACTTACTCTCTAGGCCGTCAGTGCCAGGACCACTGCTAGAGGAGAGCCTATCAATGACCTGTTGAACAGCCAATGGACTGACATGTCTAAATGTAAAGGAGCTATTAGAAGGCTGACTAAAGGAATCTACATGAATATCAGATGAATCAACAGGTGGAGTTTGAGAAAAAAGCAAGCTAAAGGCATTGGAGATCACAGCTGGGTCATTAGTTGGGTCATGTGATTTCATTTTGGAACATTCCTGTCCTTTCAAAATAAAAGGAAATTGAGAAAAAGTTTAATAAAAAGAGTTTTATTTTGCAATTTTAAAATGAAGATTCTGAAAACCATAACAACCAAAAAAAAAAAGTAAAGTTTTATCCAACAGTTCAGTACATTCAAACATTCTTGTGGTTTTATTTTTGGATTGGCTCAGCTGTGGTGGCAGTTTGCTGTTGTTTAGTCAAATTGTGTCTTTTTAAAAATCTAAATCAGCATTCAAACTATTGCAATTTTGTTTCTTTTTCTTTATACATGATTCTCTCCTTTTTGGTGTTTAATCTACTTCTGCAACTTTAGCAATTTAATGTTGACCGCGTTCAGGACTTTCTGGCTCTTACTTTTGGTATTAAAGAGCAAGTTGCAAGTTAAAGACTCCCTTAAACAAATGTTAAGAGAAATATAATAGAAACTTTCACTGAATCAAAATTTACACAAATATAAGAGTTTTGGAGTCATTTTTGTGAAAAATTTCAGTTTTCCCCCAAAACTGGGAGTGACATAGGGGAAAGGGAGTGGCCTTCTTATCTCAAGATAAAAATATTGATTTTGATGCTGACTGTGACACAGATACATATTTAAATGTTTACAAGTACTTAATAAATAAAGTTGGTAATTAGCAGAGGACATGAAGGAGAAAATGTCTGGCCAGGAACGCCTTGGGGTCTAGACGGAGGAGCTGTGACGCGAGAAAGAAGGTCTGAAGCTCTATCGTCGCTTGGATTTTAATCCTCCAGTATGATTTTGTCGACACCAGCGACATAGCCAAAAGAGCTGTAAAGTCCTAGGTCCAGGTAAGATAGATCGTCCACTCTAACTCGTGTAGTCGATGATTGTACAGCCTCCACACAATAATTTAGCATTTTTGAGAAAAATAAATAGAGCTGAATTAAACTTTTTCAGCAGATTTCAACAAAGAAAATTCAATAATTTAGATATTTTAAACAATTTAATTCAAATGTAACAAGTTTAAGCTTTATTAAACTTCAACAATTAAAATTTTTCTGCAAATATTTACAGCTCAGCTAAATTTCAGCTTCCTTCAGCAGGTTTTGGACAATTTCAGCTGTATCATTCAGCTCTCAGCATTCAAACTTAGCATTTTTGCAAGAAATGCAACCTTTCTAGTTTATGTTGGTTTTAAGCCACCAAGATGAGAATCACCTTCTTCCAAATCTGAGACCATTTTGGTCAACTGGAAAAGGGTGAAAATGACCCCCCTTGGGTTTGGAGTGAGTTTCTGCCTCAAACAGAGGAGTTCTTGGTGTTTTGTTAATGAGTTATTGAAGTTTGTTTGGATATTTGATTAAGACGCCTTATGGTCAACATTCCTTTGGAGGTTTTCCAGGCTTGTCCCACTCAGAGGAGACCCTGAGGTAAAGCCAAAACTTACCAGAAGGATTCAATATCTTTTCTGACCTGGAAGTATCTTAGGCTGCCTCTGGAGAAGTTGGAGAGTGGAGAAAACAAAAAGACCTGGGCTTCCTTCATAAACGTGTTGCCACCCAGCGTCGGATATACCAAAGAAGACAGATGGATGAATGGATAGATAGATGATTTTTCTAACACTAATCTAATACCATAAGATAACTGCAATTGAGTAGTTTCTCACCATCAAGGACATCTTGATACTTAGATACTCTAATTGTTTGGGTTCTGGGTGTTGTTGAAGAAAGTTTTGTCCAAACTTTGGTTTGGCAATAGTAAAGAGCATTTATGACAAGACTTTTAACAGGATGCTGGTTTTTTACACGTTGGTATTGTATGCTTGAGTTTTCTCTGGTTAAATTTGTTGTAAATCACAGATAAGTGGATCTCCACTCCTATGCAGTCGCTTATCCTCACGTTTTACTCCCACCCACCTCTTCCTTAACCCCACCCGTCAACCCAGCATCTTGTTTCCCTGTTCTGGTTTTATTCAGTCGCTGCTTGCCTCTGCTGCCACTCCCCAGTAACCATTTCTCCCCATTATCTTGCTATTTAATGTGACAAGCCTTTTCCTGGAATAATGAGAGTTAAAGCATGCCTCAGTCCCCGCTACTACACTTGTTTAACACCATGTTATCTCCTCTGTGAGTGTGCACTGGGGCTGACAAGGGGATGCACAGATCTGTATGCCCCCTCAGCTATTTTACATGATAGCGTGACTTATAATCAGCACACACACCCTGAATATAAATTACGTTATCTCAAACCCTTTACACAGGGAATTAGTTGTACTCACTTTGCATGAAATGTGTGCTAATGCGTGAGGATTACAGCAGATTTTTGCTCAAGGACAAATCTGTGGCGGAGCGAGGAACGTGAGGAAAAAGATAGTTAGACTTAACAGAAACCTTCTTTAATGATTTGTTGGCAGAAAGATGGTTGGTGGGGTGGTGAGAATTCTTGTTTTAAATGGTGAGGAAATGATATCGTTTTAGCAGAGATTGTGCCTTGAAGACGTTCTTAATAGGCCAATTTAACAGCAGATATTTTGAATTTAACGAGTAGTAAAGGCACGGGTGTATTATTCAGGGGTCCATTCCATTTAGAGGAAGGACATAATGAGGAATTACTAAATGGTTTAAACTGCATTTTAAGGTTTCATAGAAACCTAACTTAAAGTTCATCAGACAGTTTAAAGTGTTTAATGTGCATCATTTCTTATGCAGGGTCCGCAGAGTCTTGAAAAGTATTAAAAGGTGATAAATCAATTTTGGGAAATTCAAGACCCTTATAAAGTATTAAAAAGTCTTATCACGGCTTTATAAAGTCTTAACTTTTGAAATGAAAAAAATCTGAATTTGATGTCAAACAGTTTGAGTCCCAAAAACATTGTAAACGTGTGTGAATTTTGTCATTTTTATTTTAAAAAAGAACGGGAAACAAAGGGTGCGTTAGTAATCCTTCTCTCAGAGCACCAGGGCGGGCGGTGCAGAAGTTTAAAAGCACAATGTCGCTCTAGTGTTCCCGGTGAGTATTACAAACGCACCGAAATGTTAAGATGGAAGAGAATTTCGGTGAACGCTGCCGCATAACCAGAATGGCGGTGAGGTATTAAAAAATATTGAGACGGTCTTGAAAAAGTCTTGAATTTAAGTTCAAGATTCCTGCATATACCCTGTTATGGGGTGTGACCACCTCCACAATAAAAACTGGAAAAGAAAAAACAATTTGTTATTTAGCATAAAAAGTTGTGGTCAGGACTTTATACACACTCATCAGGGTGGGATGATTAAACAACATTTAACTTTAAAAATAGAGTCGAGTTTTCAAGGTTGGAGTCCAAACAAGCTGAGTATCGCTAGCTATTTTACACAAACATGTCTCAGAGCTCTCACCCCTCCCGTCGGGTATAATCCTTATGCCGCGCCTCCTCCGGACATGCGACTGTGCATTGCCACAGAAACAACAGAGAGAAAAACTCCAGCTGTTGAAACGTTCACCCTGGTTTTTCCTCTTTCTACATTCAAACGTTTTTTGTTTTCTGCTAGCTGAAAAGGTGTTTTTCTTCTGGGGATTCTGGTATTTTTTCCTAAAATTGAAGAGCTAACATCTGGCCGTTTCTGTCCTCTTCTCACTTCTGGGATGTTCTGCTAAAAAATGCTCCAGGACACATTAATGGAGGATCCAAGCAGTGCGGAAGTGAGGCGCTTCAGCAAGAAAGACAGCCGGATTGTCCAATAGTTACTTTCAGTCCAAAACGTATGATTTGCTGAGGTTTTAGAGAACTACAAGGGAACCACCTTATTGATGTTTTTTTTTAATTGATACAATATATTAATAACTATACTATGTTAGAACATTGTTAAGAGGAATGAAATAAATCGTTTTAAGCTATATTGTTTAGCAAATTCCTCATGGTACCTTTAAGCATGTATGTATAATGTTGACCCTTGTTGACCCTGAGACTTCCATCCTGTTGAATTTGTACAGCGCAGTCCAAGAAGGGCAGCTTGTTGTTGTGTGCATCCTCCCTGGTGAACCTGATGTGAGAACCTTCACCAGCATACCGTTCTGATTTGTTTGGGGATCATTTTGCTGGTGGAACACCCAACTGGGACCATGGTTCAACCATCTAGCTGGTGATCTGAGAGGGAGTTATACATTTGGAGGTATTCCCTTTTTCCTTATTAGTCCATCCAAGTATACACCAGATACGTATCATGATGCCACCACCACCATGTTTAAGTGTTTTTACAGTCTTCTTAGATCAGAAAGCACATTGACTCCTCAAAACCCTTTATACTTTGGCCAATTAATTCAACATTTGTCTTCTCTGACCATAAAATGTCTTTCAGAAGACGTTGGGTTTCTCCAGATGGACAGCTGCAGTCAGTCAAGGTCAAAGGTGTTCTTTGTCCTTTCAGTCCACAGTGATGTAAACTGGCTCCACTGATGTGCCAGCTGTACCACGCTCACGGTGGCCTTAAACCATGATGGTTCCTGGGTTGTTCCTGAACCCCCCCGGGATATGTTTCTTATTGTTGTATCCTGACATCTGACCTTTAACAAGTTCTTAACTGGACACTTATCTGTAGATGCTGTTCTGCGTTCTGTTGTTCTTGAATTTCTGTAGAACATTGCCTGGTTTGTTGCTTTTTGAAAACTTTTAACATGCTTCATGTTGCCAGACATGTTCTATTGAAGTGATTTATTAATTTTGTTTTCTACAGGTCTGGCAGTAAATAGACCTGGGTGTGGCCAGTGGGAATGAACTCAACTTTTCAAATATTCAGTTATTATAACAGTTAACCAGTTATTCATGATTTAACAAGGGGGGGGGGGGGGGGGGGGGTACTTGTTCACACAACGCCAGTTGGGTTTGGACAGTTTTTCTTTAAAAGTTTTGAACTCTTTCTGAATAGAATCGAACTGACAAACCTCCTTGAATAAGAAGCAAAACGTCTTTAAGGGACCAAATAAGTCCAGTTACCCTCATTAAACCCTTTTGGACCATGACCTGGATGACTGAGAACCTTCACCATTACATCATTTAAAACTGTAATTTGTATTTTTCCAGGTTATTTTTGTCTGATATTGGAATTTGTTAGCTGATCAGAAACATTTGAATGAAAATAAAGGAAAAACAGAAGAAATCTATATATAAAAACTTCTTCACAGCAGTATAGTTCAAGTGGGTCAGAGCCCTTCATAGAGCTCCCATCAGCCACTGCTTCAGGTGAAATTGAAAATACAGTTTAAACATTTATAAACATTGTTGGCTCTTTTAACACCACCAGCTGGTGTTCATAGATCCTGGTTGAGTGTAAGCATTGACTATAGAGACAAACCCTGGCATCTGTGTTGATAACCAGTATTTGTCATATGTCACCCTCTAGTGTCCTCCTCGTGTACTGTCTTGTGCCTTGTTTAAACCCTCTGCCTTCTTGTCTCCACAGGTGAAATCCATTTGTTATCCTTCCACCTGTGTCTCGTCTTGTCATCACCTCCTTCTGTATTTAAGCGTGCCTGTCTTGTCAGTGTTTGTTGGATCCTCGTTGTGTTTACTCGTGTTTTGTCCTAGTCCTTGTTAAATAAAAATACCTTTAACCTACCTGCAGTTCCTCCATCTGCGTCTGGGTCCTACATTCAACCCTGGTTTACAACAGAAGGATCCAACCCTTAAAATGGACCCAGCAGATGATTTCCTGGAGGACCGGTCTGCTTACCTGGGAACCCGTTTGGCAATTAGGCTTCCAGTCTATCCACGGCAGGGTCCTGTTCCTCGACGACGCTGTCCCGGACCACCCGCGCCGTCGCGGCTTCCCCCCCAGCAGATCGGAGTGCTCCAGGTCCATGTCGGACTCCCCGAACCACAGACCCGTCGGCTCCCAGCAGAGCCGCCTCAGCCCCAGCAGCCTCCCACTGTTCCCCTCGAGTCCCAGGAACCCACGGGTGTGCAACAGGTGAGCCGCCTTATAGAAGACACCATCCATCTCATGGCCGAGAGTCCTAACTGCCCTCACCAGAAGATGCAAATGGCTGATGCCATTTTAGCCATGTTCTGTGGCTCCCCGGTTGTGGTGGCTGCGCTCAAAGACCAGCATGAGCTGGTTTCCGCCTGCAGCAGCTGGTTGCAATTCACCTGGGGAAACCACGCTGCTGTACGGACCAAGGAGTCCCGGATCCTGGCCCCCCTTCAAGTCCGGCTCCGGCTCCTGGCCCCCCTTCAAGTCCGGCTCCGGCTCCTGGCCCCCCTTCAAGTCCGGCTCCGGCAGACCCAGAACCCTCCGGCCCTCCTGAACCTGAACCAGACTCAGTGAGTACAAGTCTTTATCCTGTTCCTCCTGAGTCTGTGTGTACTAGTCCTGATCCTGTTCCCGAGTCAAGTCAAGGTTCTGCTCCCGAGTCAAGTCAAGGTCCCGCTCCCGAGTCAAGTCAAGGTCCCGCTCCCGAGTCAAGTCAAGGTCCCGCTCCCGAGTCAAGTCAAGGTCCCGCTCCCGAGTCTTCTGTTCCCGAGTCTCTTGGTCCTGATTCCAGTCCTGCCTCCGGTCCCACCAGCCCTGTACCTGGACCTCCTCCCAGACCAGTCCCTCCAAAGTCTTCAGACCTGGCCCCTCGCCTCCCTAAGTGTCCTCGCCCTGCCAGGCCGCCTCGCCGGCCTCCTGAGGAGTTCCGCTTCTTGGGGTGGCCTCGCCGCCGTCCCCCGGGGTCCCATCCCTGGCCAACTCGGCGCCACCTCCCTGGACTTCCCCCCATTGGACTCTGCTCTGGCCGTCCTCCTGACCTGAGCCTCCTCTTTGTTTGTCTAGTCCTTGGTCCTGGTTCCATCCCGCCCGCCCTCGTTGGTCCCCCTCCCTCCCGCCCTTGTGGGTTTTGCTTGGCGTCCGGAGGCCGCCTTTAAGGGGGGGCACTGTCATATGTCACCCTCTAGTGTCCTCCTCGTGTACTGCCTTGTGCCTTGTTTAAACCCTCTGCCTTCTGTCTCCACAGGTGAAATCCATTTGTTATCCTGCCACCTGTGTCTCGTCTTGTCATCACCTCCCTCTGTATTTAAGCGTGCCTGTCTTGTCAGTGTTTGTTGGATCCTCGTTGTGTTTACTCGTGTTTTGTCCTAGTCCTTGTTAAATAAAAATACCTTTTAACCTACCTGCGGTTCCTCCATCTGCGTCTGGGTCCTACATTCAACCCTGGTTTACAACAGTATTACATGAATGTTCTTATAGTGTGTAGTCTGCAGGTCTCGCCCCTCGCCTTCTTCCGCTTATCCGGGTCCGGGTCGCAGGGGCAGCATTGCAAGTCGGGCAGCCCAGGCCACCTTCTCCCCGGCCAAGTCCACCAGCTCCTCAGCTGGGACGCCCAGGCGTTCCCAGGCCAAACTGAAGATGTATTTCCTCCAGCTTGTCCTGGGTCGACCTGGGGGCCTCCTGCCGGCAGGACATGCCCAGAACACCTCCCGAGGGAGGCGTCCAGGAGGCATCCTTACCAGATGCCTGAACCACCTCAACTGGCTCCTTTTGATATGGAGGAGCAGCGGCTCTACTCCGAGTCTCTCTACTCTGCAGGTCTGTGCTGTAAAAAATGAAGAAAATAATCCCAAGTTTTAAACAAAGGCTTCATACAAGGGACAAAATCAGGACTTCCCTAACCACAAATGAGTCACCAGACCATGTCCCAGTCCATCCAGCTGTCCATGTTCCAGACCAGCTTTGTCCTGTTGGAGCCGTCCCAGCTGTCCTCAGTATTCGTTTGGTCAACGTAGAACTTTTGTTTCCTGCTAGTTTAAAGTCTTTTTTTATAAAGCTCACAAAGCTCTGCTGTAAGCCTGTCTGACTGGTGAGTAAACAGAACATGTAAAGCTCTTAATGCAGATTTAAGGGTTATTAAGGTAGAAGTACAGCCACATATCTCTCAGAGACCAATTAAATCTGTGTTTGATCTAAAAAATTTTCAGGCTGAATATTATCCCCGTAAGAACAGACCATTTGATAATTCAGACATTTTAAAGTGAATTTGTGTGAAAATGCTAAAAATATATATTGTGCACAGTTTGGACCCTTTATTATCTTTAACAACTTCCCTTCATTGAGACAAGATATGTATGGAAGTAGAAATATCTTTGGCACTCAACTGCATTCTGTACATGCAGAAAACAGCTCTGTTAAAGAGCTGCACACAGGAGTATCAGGTGCTGTTTAGCATGTACACTACTACAAACATGCACACACTACAAGCATGTGAAGTGGGGGGTGGGTGGGGTGGGGATCAACTCATGTAGTTGTGTTTAGAGAGCCGTCAACATTTTTTCCTGCACTTGAATTTCCCTTACACTTCACAACTCAGCATCTTGTTTTATTATAATTATTTTTGAGTAAAAATGGAATTCAACATTTTTTTATATTCATGACCCTGACTCAGCCTGATTAGTTAACTGAATTATTCGGCCCAACCTGTCAGTTCAAGTCGGTTCAGGTTTGGTTTGGGTTGAAATTGAGAACTCTAGAACACAATATTAAACAATTCTCTCTGCAAAATTAAATAACGTTACAGCACAAGAACATTCTCATTCATGGCTGGAGTGTACAAGAGTCACATGGTCTTTGAAGAACATTTTAACCACATGGTAATTATCAGCAAAAGTTTTCCTGTGTGCACCTTGGTTTTAGACAACAACAACAAAACAAAGAAAAATGGACAGAAAACAGTTTTCGATCTCAGATGTGAGAGAAGCTGAAATGAGGAGAGTGGAAGTGTGAAGAGTACCAACCAAGCACTGATGATTCCACTGGGTATGTTTCAAGTTGAATCTAATCTGAAATCCCTGAAAGAGTTCAGGTTTAGTGTCACGTAATATCTATATTAACTATATCGTGGTGAAAGTAATAATCCATGACCGTTTTCATAGATTTTATGAACGGTAATTGGTCTGTATTTATAGAGAGCTTTTCAGAGTGTTCTACACTTCTCAAAGCGCTGTACAACACAAGTCATTCACACATTCACATACTGGTAGTGATAAACTACGTTTTAGTCACAGCTGCCCTGGGGCACACTGATGAAGGTGGAGATGCCATGCACCAGCACCCGCCAAGTCCCTCTGACCACCACTAGCAGGCAAGGTGGGTGAAGTGTCATGCCCAAGGACACAGCGACAATCTAACCCAGTCAGAGCTGGGATCAAACCACTCTACCAACTGAGCTACATGCCACCATATATATAAATATATAAGGTTAACAAATGATGATAGATTCAACCCTTTCTGTGGAAAGTTTATAAAACATGTTATATTCTTTAATATTTTATGGTGAAAGGGTTACCATAGATACAAGCTTGTAGCTATAATTAACTCAAGTAACTTTCTGATTATGACTTCAAACTACAGTAACTTGTTTGCTACATCTGCAGGTTTATTCTAAATGCTTCTACTGGTTTCTTCTTCTCCAGTCAAAACAATGTCGCTAGTTCTTGTGTCACCTACTGATATCCATTTGTCAGGGTCAGATCTACAAGGATCCAATCCAGTTCACACGGACTGTTCCTCAACCTGACAACAATGTGGCAGGTTCAACCTTACTTTTATTCTTCACCAATTATCCATCAGTGTTGAATTGTAGTCATAAAATGAAGAGATGCAGGAGGGAGACAGGATGAGATGAGTCTTCAGAAATTAGCCTGACACTCTAATGGTAATGAAACAGACAGGCAGCTATAAAATGCTCATCCTTGCCCACTATTTAACAATTAGAATGACTGTAATGGTGGCGTAAAGTGCAGGGGTAATTGAGAAGATGTTAGGGCAGAAGTGGCTGGATGGAAACATCAGTTATATGTTAAAAATGCAAAGTGAGCTTATTTACGGTCATCTAAAATCAATAAAAATTATAATACATCATTAGACAAAAATAACAGCATTTCCTTAATATGCAATTGACCGCCCATAAACCTAAATGCACACATCAGGTAATTATAACAGCAGAAAAACAGCCCGTGTCTGCTGAAAAGTGTGAAAAGCTTTCAATGAACGTGGAGATTATTTGTGATTTAGTTGTAGCTGAAAAAACTGTTCTAACTGAAAAACGTGTGATAGGAATATTTGTTTACATCTCAAGTGTAGCTTTACAATGAGTTTAGTTACATCTCAGTCTAATCATGAACTTTTAGATCTTCTACTGATGAGTAAAACCAAAGTAGTAAAAAAGAGAAGAAAGAAAGGTGTGATGGGAAGTCACCAACACAGATAGAAGCTGCTCTACAACTGCAGAGTCCACGAGTCACATCATAGCAGAGACGTGCACATGTAACCCACATAGTAAGTAGACCTCTTCCACTTTAAACCCATCTGAATCTTTTTGAATACTGGACATATACTAAGTACTGCAGATGTGAACACGATTGACGTTTCATTATGAAAGCATGTCTTTGTGACTTTTTTTGGGTTTCTCATCACCCTGCTGAGAAACTGCATCTTGGATCAAGTGATGCATGAGGAGGGACTTGTTGGCTTTGACAGTGGTTGTTAACCCTTTAGAGTTGGTGCTCACATCACAGGTTTTGTTGATTTTTCAGCAACTAAATCACCTACAAAAATAATTGTTGCATTATTCCACATTGTTTGTTTATGCTGTGGTTTTGAGCTTCACAAGCTTATAATGAGTATGTGAATGCAGCATGTGTGCTGTCTCTTGCTGATCATCAGTTTATGGAAAAAAAAAACAGTTCACCCACTGTGAACTGAAAACAATAAAGGAATTCCCATTTGCAGAAGGTCTGGAGATGATTTTTGACTCAAACTTATCCAACAAGGATGTGGAGGAGAACTCTGAGAACAATCTGTATCCGGTATGTGTAAGTGTTCCTGTTATCAAGATTCAACAATCAACTGGACCCTCCTCTCCAGTACCCTGGAGTAGACCTTTCCAGGAAGGCTGAGGAGTGTGATCCCCCCTAAAGTTAGAACACACCCCAGTCTGCCACTCCACATTAACTGCCCCTGATGACCACGCAATGTTGCACAGACAGGTCAACCAAGACAGTCCTACCACATCCATACACAGGATACACAGGTCGGATCTCATCCACCCCCAGGGCTCTGCCACTGTGTAGTTTTTTGACTACCTCAGCGACTTCTGCCCCAGAGATTGGACAGTCCATACCCAGCTCTGGATTCTTATTGGAGTGCATGACAGTGGTATTGAGGAGTTCCTCAAAGTATTCCTTCCACTTCCCAACTATAGCCCCAGCTGATGTATCGCGATCCCCACTGTGAACAGTGTGAGCAAGTTGCTGCCTTTCTCCCCTGAGGCACCAGATGGTTTGCCAGAATGACTGATAGTCTTTTTTATGGCCTCACCGAACTCCCCCCACACCCAAGATTTTGCCTTGGAAAAGGCCACTGCTGCACCCCACTTGGCCCTCCAGTACCTGTGTGACCAGCCATGCCTTGTAGGCCTCTTTCTTCAGCCTGACAGCTACCATAACCTATAGTGTTCTCCAGCAGGTTCAGGGCTTACCAAATTTACAGACTTTATTTAGGGCAACAAATGACATAGGAGATATTGGAGCAGGAAGACAATTTACAGTTCAGAATAAGCTATTTAAAGAGATGGTTTTGAGTTGTTTCTTAAAGGAGTCCACTGAGTCCAGTGATCTCAGGCTTAGGGGGAGGGAGTTCCAAAGTCTGGGGGTTACCATTCCATCTCAATGTCCTCCACTGCTCCTGGGACACAGTCAAAGCTCTGCCGGAGGTGGGAGTTGAAGGCCATCTTGACAGGTTTTTCTGCCAGGCGTTCCCAGCAGACCCTCGCTATACTTTTGGGTCTACCAGGTTTGCGCAGCATTTCTCCTGCCATCTAGTCCTGCTCGCCAGGTGGTGATCAATTGACAGCTCTGCTCCTCTCTTTACCCGAGTGTCCAAAACTTAGGGCCGGAGGTCAGATGATATGACTACAAAGTCAATCATCGACCTGTAACTGTCAGGTTTAAACTTTCTACCAACATGAAGATACCCGAACTTGGTCAAGGAACACAACAGTTTTTAATACACAAGCCCATCCGGAGAGAAAGTTAGATCAGCCATCCAGCAGACCTCCGACCTTTCTGATCTGCCTTCCCTCCGGACTTCACTTTTATTGAAAAGCACACAAGTAAAACATACAGATAAATCACAGATGGATAAGACACAGAGAACAGATGGTACTCCCTTCAGACCTTGAGAGGGAGACAGCATGAAGTTATCAGAAACTCCCCAGAGGAGGAGTTTTGCTAATCAGGCGTGATTTACTTTCAAACTCTGGGGAAGATGAGCTTCAAACGATAAACATTTGGTTTCATATATGATAAATAATTATGACCCTGACAGTAACCTAGACTGCTGTAGCAGGTACTTGTGCATAATGTACCTAATACATCCTTATGTTTTTAACTTGGTGTTTGTTATGGCCAAACTGTGACTTGCACAGAATTCCAATAACAAAACACCACTTGGGGTCAGATTGGGTGGGTTGTTCCTCCCAAACATGCCCCTCCAGATCTCACTGTCATTGCCCATGTGAGCATTGAAGTCCCCCAGTAGGACAATGGAGTCCCCAGTCAGAGCACCATCCTGCACTCATCCCAGGGTTTCCAAAAAGGTTGGGTATTTGGTGCATAAGCACAAACGACAGTAGTGACTTGTTTCCCCACTCAAAGGTGTAGGGAAACTACCCTTTTATCCCACAGGACAAACCCCAACTTACAAGTGGAGAGTCTTGAGGCTGACAAAAAGCCCACCCCAGCCTTCTGCCTCCCACTCAGATCAACTCTAGAAGAAGAGGGTCCAACTCCTCTCCAGGACTCAGGTTCCAGAGCCAATGCTATGTTTTGAGGTGAGTCCAACTATATCTAGACGGTACTGCTCAATCTCTTCGACAAGCTCCAGCTCCTTCCCCACCAGAGAGGTGATGTTCCATGTCCCAATAGCCAGTTTTTGTGTCCAGGGATCAGACCGCCAAAGTTCCCGCCTCTGTCTGCCACCCAATCCCCAATGCACTGAACCCCTCATGTTCCTCCTGGGTTGGTGAGTCAACAGTTGGATGAGCCCATGTATCTGGTTTAGGCTGGTCCTGGCTGGGCCCCATGGGTGAAAGCCTGGCCACCAGGAGCTCGGTCACAGGCCCAAACCACTCCATGTCTCATTTAAGTTAATCATTTTGTTCCTATATTCAAACCTACTTGTCCAATAACTTTATCTTACTAACTATAGATGCTGTTATTAGCAACTACTTATTAAAAGTGCGAGGCACAAGTCATTTTTCTCCAAATCCAAGTCAAGTCTTAAGTCTCCAATGATTGAAATGCATCTTCTCTTATCATCTATCATGTTTTAAACACTGGACTGCTATACATATGTTCTGAATTTAAACAATTTGTGGGTCTAGGTCTAAGTTTAGGACATGAAAACCAATCAGCTGCAAAGTAGTTTGTGGTTAAAATAACTTTTTGAGAAAAATATTTTTTTTCTACTGCTGTTTGGGAGCAGAAATGTCGACATTGTTTTGACACTCTGGTCCATTTTCTGCCCAGAAAGAACAAATTTGTCCACCAGATCATTTCTTAAGAGGCATCTACCTGCTCTGTCTGCTGCTCTGAGCTCCTCCTCTCCTTCACGCCACCTGCTGCGCGTTGCTTTGTCCTCTGCTCCCAGCGCATGAGCGGCTTTGTCCAACTTCTTAATTAGACAATTTGAAGAAATTTGTCAGCGTTGGTGTGTTCTCGAGCGACACAATCACGAAACTCCTCCTCAGAAAGCGCTTTTTAAAATCTTAACACTGCTCTCAAATTTATTTTCTGATGGGGGATTAGTGGTGTACCTGAATTCAGCAGAATCTCTTCCTGGAGCTGAGCAGTGTAGGGGGGATGAACTAATAAGTTGCCGTAGGTGCGACTCACTCAGCGCCTGATCTCACCACCTCCCTCAGGACCTAGCACTCTGTTGGTGTGGTCACTTCAGGTAGTGGGTGAGTCCTGGGTGCTGAGTTAGCAGCAAACCAGACTTCATTTCAAACTCTGATTATAGTTAGTATAAATGGCTATAAATATCTCATATGCTTTACATTGTTTTAACATATGTTTTAAAAACCCTTCATTCTGAACCTTTATTCAGTGGTGATGCGCCACGCTCAGTTACATGTAAAGCAAACCCTGGGTGAGTAGATATTGATTTTATGAAATGATAGAAGATTTTAAATGAATGTTCTGCCTGACTATTCTCCAAATTAAACCAAACCAGCATGATTCCAGCTGTTGAAACAGATTTTTGAAATCAAAATTTGCTTTTCTAAAACCTGACTCAATATTAAAACACAAAAGTGAGTCGTACTGCAAAATTAAAATAAAACTGTCAAAGCAGCAGATGTGTTTAACATCCTTTTTGTAAATCCCGCTGTGAAAATTAAATTGCAGCAAAATAAATTTTCTCTTACTAATTTTCAAATATGTTAACTTTTTTCCTTCAGAATATTAGTTGATCCACATGATACAGCGTTTGTTGCTGCTTTTAACTGATGACACAGTTCTCCTACACAGCAGGGTTCACTATGTGAGAAAAAACACAAAACAGTAGGAATGAGAGAAGAAGAGTTTTACTGAAACAAAAGTCTACACAAGATCTAGTTAAACGTAACTATAATTTGTTGAAGTGGATGATCCCTAAAATGAGCCTGCCTGCAGACTTTTGTCTAAAAAGCAAATGGATTGGATTTTATCAGTGCAATGACCTCACAATCTGATGCTTCTTATCAAAAAGGTCCGCTCCACTGACCCATTTGCACACAGTGGATCGGCCGAGCAGCCTTTAGTTTCACCTGCATTCACACAACATATAGCACAAATCAGAGTCAGCTCTAAAGGGTTCTGAGATTATGAGTCCGTGGTAATTCTTATTTTGATGCAACTTAAAACTGCAACTTGAGTCCAAGTCTCAGACTTGAGTCCCCTTCTCTGACTCATAGCTCTGCTGAACTTACTCTCTCATTCCTGTCAGGGATGCAAAAAACAAACAACTGTTCTCTCAGTCCAAGAACGCCTGAATTAACCTTGTGTCTCACCACAAGGGACTTGTATTTGTGTGCAAAGCTTACTGATGGTAGGATAGCTGTTCATTTATTTTGCTGCTCGCTTAATGCTTAAACCTGCTGGGAAAGCTGACATGGCTCCCTATAATTGTTGATTCTTGTTTTCCTAGCAGGAAATATCCATTCTATTTTCAAAGGAAAGTGCTGAAAAGGAAAGCTTGTCAGCTGTCCTCATCACGTAGAGCATCAACACCATCATGTATCGAGACATTGATTTTCAAAGCATGAGATAGAAAAATATAAACTCAGTGGGGAAAAAACATTTCTGAACTTTTTAAACTGCTTATTAAAAAGCAACATCTAGTCAATGTGCACACATGTATTAGATGCATAGTTACAGGTTTTGTGCAGAGATACAATATGAAATGCAATGAATTAAAAATAGAGCAGGTGATTAAACAGTGTGATAACACCAACCATGAACATGATGTCTTTTTCTTCTCTCCCTGTGCTCTGGTGTATTGTTACTACGGTCCAGTTTCTGGTAAACCATGCTGTTAAAAACCCACAGTAAAAACCAACACATTGTTTATTTCATGCCAGTACTCCTGAATTCATTCTGGCAAAAGGAGACATGAAGGACTTTATGTTGAGCACAAGTGGTTACAGAGACGGGATGCTGACGCAGAGAGATTTAACAAAAAGTTGAAAAACAAACTGAAGAACTGAAGATCCTCCATTCGTTCATGTTTGATGAGGAGGGATGTGATTACAGCACTGTGGGCTTTAGATGGAGAGCTGTTCATTTGTTCCTATTTCTCTGTTTTTATCCAGAAGGATCAAAAGTATCTTCAAATCATCAGAAAGAATTCTTTTATTTAAAAAAAAAAGCAGTACAGTTTCTGGAAGAAAACAAACCAAAGGGAGTTGTCAAATTTCTAGTGTTGAACTTTTTATTCTTCGTACTTTTTGTTTTGTTTTTACAGTTACTCTTAAAAGCCTTTTCTACCTATAAAGTTGCACAAAGTGCGATGTCATGCTCATCACCCTTCCCACCAGGCCTCTGCACCAGTTCAGCTGGAGATTAAGTGTTTTGCTCAGAGGCACGATGACAGTATTTATTAGGTACATCAGACCCACATCCAGGCTACATTCACAAACACTGCTGCCTGCTTTTAGCCTGAAATACATCCTGTGTGGGAGGTTACCACTCACCAGTCATATCAGAGCGTCTCTCCAGCACAGACTCCATCTGTGTGTGAGTCATTGTCCACACACGCAAACTCCTTTTTTACAGATGAAAATAACATTAGGAAGGTGAAGCAACAGTTTTCAAACCCCTGGAATGGATAGAGCAGCTGGTTTCTCAGGTGGAGCCTGTAAAGTCGAGCATCTCTTCGTATAATACAGTCAGTTCCATTTTAACCAACAGAAGACAGCTACTGGTAATACATTTTCTAATGGTCTACTTGGCCAATTGTTTCATGATCTGACATGTTTCCAGACTATACAATTATTCATCCACTGAGGTGAAGGTTGTTTGAAGTCATTTGTGTATGATGGAGCAAATTAGAGGGAACATGTATATACAGTATAACTCAAGCTATACTTTATTTAAAAACAGCATGGTAAGTTGGAGTGTCAACAATGAAAATCTAAAAAAACTAAGAATTGACTCAAGGCTGACTCTGGGTGATAGACAGAAGATCAACGGGGCTTTGGTTCTGGTCAAAAGGAGACCAGATATTTACTCCAAAAAGGGTTTAAGGTAAAGGCAACTGGACTTCTTTGGTTCTTTGAAGTCAAGAAGACCAGTTGTCTTTATTTAAAACACTTCTTAGATTACCATGACCTGGATGACTGAGAACCAGCACCAGATCTTTACCTTTTAGGGAGGTTTAACAACTGCATTCTTAAGTTTGTTTAAATCAAACCCTTGTCCATTTTCCCTTTTTGGTTCAATTTATTTACACAGGTGTAAACACACGAATCAAACTGGAATACAGAACAAAAGATTCGTACCAACAGCTGTTGGATGAGGTTGTCTTGATACGGTTCCAAACAAATGCCACAGCCATATGTTTAGAGGGGGAACAAGATCTGACCTCCAGCTTTACCAATAGACCTACGCTTTGTTCGCTGTTACTGACACATGCGCACTGGAACCAGCCTTTAGTGCAAAGGAGACCTGAAGGGCGCTAAACCTAGCGTCCCTGTCATGTGCAGAAAGGCAGGAGACCGGAGTATTGGCTGAGCTCGGATCAGGAAGTTGACCCAGAAGTTCTTGCTCTTGGATTTATAATGGAGGAAACAAAATGGATATTTATTCAAAGAATCCTTCTTGCCAGCTTGTGAAAAACCAGCCGATTTATTTCATGTGTCCTGATTGAATCAACTTGATGGTGAGTGACTTTGTTTGTTTCTTTTTTGTTATTAACAATATATCTGTCGCGGATTTTCCCAACGGCAAACTGTTCTAAGTCCTGATGAGTGAATTTATACCCTAAATAGCGACATGTTTTGCTATACTTAGGACAGAATGTTAGAGAAACTTCCAGACTGAACTCAAATGGTTTGTAGTGGCGCATTTTGTTTCATCTACAATTCTTCTGGTGTAAAAAGAAACTGAATGACAGGGAAAAGCTGCAAATTAATAACATTTTTCACTAATTTCAACCAGAGGAACCAAACTACAGCGGTGAAAATGCCCTTAGATGTGCTGAGTTTATCGTAGTTTGTCTAAACCACGTGGGTACGGTGGATCTTTACATTGCATACACTGTCAGAAATGAAAGGACAAGAATTGTACCTTTTTTGTCACTGGGGTGGTACCCTCAAAAGTACAGTTTTGTACCTTTACTGCAGGGTTGTATCCTAAGGGGTACAAATATGCACCGTTTAGGGGAACAAATTTGTACCCTAAGGTACAGGTTTGACTAGTAAAAGGTACAAACTACAAAGGTAAAAATTTGTACCCCCAGTTAAGGTACAAAATTGTACCTGTTGAGGGTACCATTTTGAACCTTAACTGGGGGTACAAATTTTTACCCTTGTAGTTTGTACCTTTTACTAGTCACACCTGTACGTTAGGGTACAAATTTGTACCCCTTAGGAGATGCATATGTACCCTAAGGAGTATAAATATGTACCCTAAAAGGTACATATTTGTTCCCCTTAGGATATAACCCCCAGTTAAAGGTACAAAACTGTACTTTTGAGGGTACCACCCCAGTGACAAAAAAGGGTACAATTCTTGTCCTTTATTTCTGACAGTGTACAATCATGTGCTGAGGTCACTTTTAAGGATAATCCAGTCCCTGTTCAACCAGAGTAAGAGCTGTCTATTATCTCAGAACAAAGGCTGAGGGTTCCTTCTTGTCTTCAATCTTTGTAGAGCATCTGGACTAGTTCTCAAGGTGTTTTGGTTTAGGAATTTCAGGGTTTCAGGTGTTTTTGTTTGTGTCTTCAAGCTATGACTTTGTGCACTGAGGATCACAGTCAGCTAATCCAAGTCTGAGGCCATAATTATCAACCATAATAAAAGAAAATGCTCCTGGTTGGAGGTGACTCTTTTCCTCAAGCGGACAACTTTACGAAACTTGGTATATGTTTGTGTGTGATGGCAGAATGGAGTTCACATTAATGTGGATGTCGTTGTAGTGCACAAAAATTTAAACCAAAAAGCAAATACTCTGCTTTACTGTTCTATTTACATTTCAATCCTCACTATGACCATGAGATTTAGGGTGAGGGGTTGTGATTTGCAGACACATATGTACGGTACATACAACAGTACAATCTAAAGGAATTAATTATCTGCATGTGGCCCTTCCCTGAAAAGCAGAGAGCTTTTTTTTTTTTTTTTGCTTATACAACATCCAGCAGGCAATTAGGGGTTCAGTATCTTGACCAATGATTCTTCAACACATGGCTGGTGTGGGGCTGGGGATCAACAGACAACTCCTCTTCTCTCCTGAGTCCTGAACTTGTCTTCAGGATAGAGTGGCTGCTCCTCCACATCAAACACAGTCAGCTGAGGTGGTCTGGTTTCCAGGCACATCCTACTGGGAGGAGACCTCAGGGCAGACCCAGAAATCAGTGGGGGGACTAAATATCCCTGCTGGTCTGTGAATGTTTTCAGATCCATAAGAAGAAGCTAAATATGTTACATGGGAGAGGAAGACAATGAATAGATGGAAGGAATTATAACTTTTATTAAAACTGTAAATTGAGTTTGATGAATGTTTTATTTGAGTCACTTGATTGTACAAGATTGTAGAAATACTACAACAAACTGTCAAAAAGTATTAAACCCCAGCAGAGGTGAGTTACCAAAGTAAAATGTCACAAATTACAAAGCTGCTTTAAAACTCCCTCCAAAAATAAAAGTATTAATTAAATCCAAGACAGCTGTCATGCAGAGTGCTTTCTGCTCATCAGCAGAACAGCATGTGTGCTAAAATACAAGTCTATTAACTTTAGCTCTTGCTGATCTAAAACCTTCTATTCGTCTCTCCACAGGGAGGCACTGTTACTTTGAGTCAAAGGGAGAAATTAAGAAGAGCAGGGGGACTGTGAGAGCTGCAAAACATGGATGCAACAAGGTTAAAGCTTTTGCTGCAATAATTCAGATTAAAGCAGAGGACTGGGATGAGGAAACAAGAAACTGACAGCGCAAAAGCAGAGGAAACAGGAAAACAAGATGCTTTGTCAGAGGCTGTATCTGTATGCTGCGCACATAGCCTGCAAATTGGATGAGACAGAAATGTGAGTTTTTGTGTGCGTTTGTGTGTGTCTGTGGTGGGAGTGGGAGTAGAGACCGAGACAACACGGCTAATACACAATTCAGTGCTTCTATTGTCAGTTTAATGTCCCTCACTGAACATGCACAAAGGACGCCGTGTTGGCAGACTGATTGTTGACAGTGAGAACACAAACACATCTACAGGATATCCGTGATTCCACTTGAGGTACGGCTGTCTTCTTCTACTGTCACCATGTAATCCCAGCTGTCTGCTGAAAGCCCTGTCAACTGAAACCTAAAGGGAGGCATGAAGCTTGTCCTGATCGCTTCACTCAGCTCTCTGAAGGGAGATACAAAGGAGAGTTTAATGACATGTACACAAGATTTGTCACCTCTTTATTTTCAGTAGTGTCAATGCAGCTGGCTTTGTTTACAGTGATATAAGGGATCCACATGTCAGTGGCAGATAGAGTTGACTCTTCCCCTGTAGACTTCCATTTATGCCGCCCACAGGCTACAATAACGGCAGACATCAAAGTTTGCTTCTGAAGCATTTGACTAAAAAAATCACCAAAGATTTGTGTAACTTTTGGAGGTGCTCATTAGACATGTATGCATTTGTTAAATTCTCAAAGATCTCATAAAGGGATATTTGACTAAAAACTGTCCTCCCAACCAACCAATTAGCGTCTGTATGTTAGTGAAGTTGTTCATGTTTTTGTTACAGCTCCCAGGATCGGTACCTCAGTTTCAACGTACAGATCTGTAACATACAGACAAAATGAGTGAAAATTCTGAGCCATCTGTTACCTGATTGCTTTAAATTAAAGGGCAGGTATGTCAGGACAAGTATATTTCATCATTTCTTCTAGTGGTGATTGTCAGACATTATCACGCCAATCAACAGAAAGATCAAGATATCAAAATGATTGCTTTCTTCCATTCACAACACAAAACTTTATAAATATACAACATTTCATAAAATCTCACAATGTGAGGGTCCCAAAATAGCATCCATTAATTTACAGGACTCTCTCCCAAACAGGCAGTCTGTACAGTATTTTCTTCATGACTCTGATGCTGAGAAGAAGTAGATGAAATCAGGCCTCAGAGTTTGAAATGTTCACATTCACTATTTTAGTCTCTTATTTGAGTCATGACCAAACATATCTGTTGACCATGACTCATGAATACAGCAAACATTTCAAACCCAGCCTGAGTCATTCTGGGAAAGAAGAAGAAGTTGAGTTGTGTCCACAACAGCTCCAAGAGTCTCACACGTGTCTTCGTTTCAGTTCTAACAACTTAATGTAAAAAGATACTCAGACAAACCAAATTGTGTTTGATGACTTTTACTGGAACCATTTGCAATTGGGCCAGTAAAGAAAAACGTCTTTCACTAAAACTAATGCTTCTGCCACCAAGTTTCAACCAATCAGATCAATGAAACAGTCGGTCAGGTAATAAAAGCCATCATGGCCGACCAGTCAAATAAAGTTAACTCCGTTTCTGAAAGAGCATGCCTCAGACATCAGACAATATTTATTTGTTTTTAAATACCATTTGATTTCTAGTTTCAATCAACTTCATTTTATTTCTATAGGAACAACTGACCGTACAAGTCCTCTCAGGGTTCTGTAAAAACGTCAAACGTCTGTGCAATCTAAACAACACAACTCTATTTGAGGTGCTGTGTAAAAAGTAGGGGTGTCGGAAAACATTGATTCACGTTTGAATCTTTGTTTTTAGTTATGAAGATTCAGAGTCAATTCAAAATGTCCAAAAACAATTATTGAGAAGCGTTTTCCGAACATCTTCCAGCTTTACTGGCTGGCCATACTGTTTGTCATGCAACAGCTTTAGATCAGTGTTTCTCAACTTTCTGGCTGTGCAGCATGTGTTCTGCTGGGACACTGCTAAAGTTTTCAACAGGGACGGCGGAGCTCTCCGGTCTCCATCAATCGCAATGAGTTCAGCTTGTCATGACAGGACATGGAGCTGCAGCCTGCTGTCCTTAAATTCCATTTTGACATTCAGACCAGAAAACTCTTTGTCAAAAGATCACTTTTATATGTTTACAGTTTTAGAATCACTTGATTGTACCTTGTAAAGCTGAATTTTATTAAGCACAACCAGTTTTATTTAATGTAATAGAACAGTTTCACATAGCTCTTTCTAACTTATAGAGGAAAGCATATGGAGGTAAAATAGACTCAATATATATGTGTGTGTGTGTACTACTTAATTTGCAATTTGTGTAAACCTGTTTGTGTATCTTTGGGTAGTTGTATCTGTACAACATGATTTGAAAACTGTAAAAAAGATTTTGTGTGTAACTTCCAGTACTTGCAAATGTATTTTCAAATGCACACACTCATATCTAAAATTTATGAATACCCCTAGACTTCGAAGAAAATTCAAATGACCCAGCTTTCCACCAGCATTTAAACACACCATGTACGCACAAATCTGTGAGACTCCCAGAAACGTGAAATGAGTCTCAAAACATTCAAACACGGTAAACTGATCTGTGTGTAAATGAGTTTGTCCGTGTGTATCAGGTGATTCGTACACACGTATTTAAAGATCTGTAGGTGTAATTATCACATTTGTGAGGTTGAAGGTAAACATATCTGTGTGTAAAATTTAAATGTTTGTGTAACTTGTAATTGTGTGTTAAATTTTTTTTTGTATTCATAATTTCTAGATATTTATAATTCCTGTCATCTGGGAGGTTTTGGGTGAGGTTAGGGGCTTGAGCTCATTCTGCTGGTTGGACGGGAGACTGCGGGGTTGGTTAGGTTTGGGGCCCACACCTGGCCGTGTTGGAGTTGAAAATATCACTGGACAGTAATCCATTTCCCCAAATCATAATTCTGGTACATGCACTCAAGCACAAGCACGCACGCACGCACACACACACACACACTGCACAAACACCCTCACTCTGGTTTTGCAGAGTATTTGTTTGAAGAACATCTCTCTTGTAACCAAAATATCTCCAAATGAGAGATGTGTTAGTTTATAATTCTGGGATCATCACCAACATTTCCTGCACTTGTTTTGCTCTCAGCCATCGCGATGCCAAACCAACTCAGGTCCCACCAAACATGTCTATGTAGGAGGCGGGAATTTAACATAAAATGATCCATCTAATTGACCACATTTGGGAAGGGCTACATTTGATTGGTCAAAAACTCCAGTCGTCCATGTGAATATAAGACATTAGCTTACAGAGAAACATATGGAAGCAACCGTTTATCACAGTTTTTGGCGTGTTTTGCGATGAGCCTATTGCACATGCTGTTATCACTATGATGATGAATTTTTGATCTACTATGCACCTCTAAACAGAATACAGTGTGTCAGTGGCAACATGGATGAATTACAGCAATTTTCAAACATGAGTGGAGCCAAAATTCCTCCTCAGCCTTTAAAAGACTCATTGTCAGGTATAACACACACTTGATTGCAGCTGTTGCTGCTGAGGGTGGCCCGACCAGGTACTAGGTTTAAGGCAGTGGCTTTCAAACATTTTCTGTCAGCCCCCCCCCCCCCCCCCCCCCCCCCCAAGCATAAATATACCCCCACCCACTGGGCATGATATCACAGACCACCCCCAGGGGTACCCCACTACTTAAGGAGTACTGGTTTAGGGTTTAGGGGTAATCACCTTTACACAAAGGGCCTGGTAGGTTTAGATTACCCCACCCCCTTATGATGTTCACTCTTTTTAAAAATACATTTTGTGTTTTCTTTGTTTAATAATTACAAATGTTTGATTCAAACCATTTAATGACAAAGGTATAAATTAAAAAAGGAAATCTAGAAAGGGGCAAACATTTTGTTCACACCTCTGTAAGAGCTGTAAGAGAATGTGTTCGTCTCCAGGGAGACGATGGGCGGGTCCATTTGGATCAAAAAGTATGTTCAAAAATAATTAGTCATTAAAAGTAATAAAACATTAAATTGTCTTTCAGATAGAAACATGTTGTTTTTGTGCTGAACATCATGAGTACCTTTTGATCTGGAGAACGGCCTTCAGAAAAAAACAAACATGTAATAAATACAGTTTGCAAAACAGTAAAATAATTTGTTTCAAATGTCTCCATGTTCTCACTAGTAGATCAAATAAACTGTGGCAACAATTTGTGTGAAGGTCAATGAAGTCAATCCTATAAATACAGTTTAATAAAATCCTGTCAGTTTTATTATGAACCATCTTTTAGCTGTTGGAGGTCAAAATCAAATGCAGCACAAATGATTCTATCATTTCCATGAAAGAGCTACCGGTACGTTGTATGTGTAAAGAATGATTGCAATACAGAAAAACCAACAAAAGAAACCCTAAAACCTGTAGGTCTTCCACAGTTAGGCTTAGTCACACATCATCTGTCATAAGTTGTCTGGATCAGGATCCTCACTGTGAAAGGACAGAAAGTCTCCAATAACTAGAACTGGAGCTCACTGATGAGTTTCTGGTGTTTACAGAGAAAACAAAACAATTGTTTCAACAACAATAGTGTCAGAATCTGTCTGAACACAGAACAGAGGCAGGTAATTACCAGGTGTTCATGGTAAAGTTGCAAGCACATTGGTCTATTGGTGGCTGAATAATGAACCTCAGCATCATTTAGTGTCAAACCTGGTGGAGAGTTAATTAGCCTGCTTGGTGAAGGCTGGACTTTAACACCAGAGAGGAGCTGGTCTGGACTAATGCTGCAGGTTAAGGTTTGTCTGTGGGTGCGAGCTGTTCACTGTCCAGGACTAGCAGATGGTTGTGGGGAACACATCAGTAGGTGGTGTTTGGAAATTTGCAAATAAGTTGTAATTAGACATTTTGTGTTTTTGAATCAGTCTCTTGATCCGTCCCGTGGCTGCTCCTGCTGAGGTGATGATATTCAGTATCATTTGTAATCATTGGCTAATGTTTTTTTCCTCATTCCAATAAAAATATCTTTCTAAAATATATTTGTAAACCCAGGAAGCATAAACCATTTCAGACAGTGCACACAGCTCTTCTGGTCTCATGAATTAGGAAGTAAACTGGAAGCGAGATGCACTCAGTGACTAGTGTGTTTGTTGGGTGAGATTTAAAAGGAAAACTCCAAAAAACACAAATGAAAATTTAAGTCCCGTCAGTCCTTGAAGGCATGCATAATGCCCAACTCCTTTCACACTAAAGCTTGTGTTGAGAAATAATGGAGTTATTGTTGTTTGGGTCACACCTTGATAATAACATTATGCAGAATCTCATGCAACACCAGAAGATCCCATGAGATCTGTTAACACAGGATGGCTCTCAGCTCACTAAAGGAACACAGTCAAGCTCATCAGATTTCAGCTGTAAAAAGATTCTTCTGGATCTCCATCCTGATAAGGAACAGGTAATGTGTTAGTAACAAAAGGAAGCCACATCGAAGAAGATACAAATGGAAAAAAATCACTCCGTAGAGGCTAAATATGAAGTCACCAAGAAATTTAGACTATAAAACTAAAGCTGCAGGTTAGTCCAGTTACCTGTAATGTTATTGCACCAACTCAGTAGTTTGTATGACCCCCAGGTGCTTG
The DNA here is from genome assembly GCA_006937965.1 of Callopanchax toddi. Lineage (NCBI taxonomy): Eukaryota > Metazoa > Chordata > Actinopteri > Cyprinodontiformes > Nothobranchiidae > Callopanchax > Callopanchax toddi. Next base: position 358,049 of record SSNR01000347.1, read on the forward strand.
TAGCAGCCTGACACTGTCAGAGCTCCTTATGAGAGGATGGGTGGTGTCTTGGAGTATCTCCTCCCTGATCCTGACCAGGGCAACACTGAACTCCTGACAGTGCCTCGTGTAGCGCTGCATTGTTAAGCCATCAACATTTTTCCTGTGCCTGAACTTCGCTCACAATTCTCAGCTCAGCGTCTTCCTCTAAAGGAGGTGTGGCGGTTCAGACAGACAACCGGATTGTAAAATAGTTGGCTTCGAAACGTGTAATTGGCTGAGGTTTTTAGACAAAGAGAAAAAAATTTATTAATTTTTGTTTTTTTAATCACCACAATATATTTATAGCTATGCTATGTTAGAACATTGTTAAGAGGCATGAAAAAAAAAGTATTCATGCTAATTTGTTGGGCAGATTACCTAGAGCACCTTTTCATATTTGGTTGTATTCTGTCAGAAAGGAATTCAGCATTATATATTTTTATAATTATGACAAAGGATCACCCCCCCCCCTATTTGAACCCTGACTCAGTCACATCAATTAACGTAATCATTCAGTTGGTCGGGTTCAGGATTAGGGTTGATATTGAGAACTGAGGTGCAACCTGGTGGCGTTAGGTGATCCTAAACATGATGTTCCAGAAATGGTTTGTCACATGTCACTCCTCTGTTGATGCAGCTGCACTGGCTCCCGGTTGAGTCTAGAATTCACAAGATCCTTGTTTTGATTTGGAGAGCCCTGCACGGACAGATTCCTGCCTACATTAGTGGATTTCTAAAACCTTACACTCCTTCCAGGTCCCTCAGGTCCTCTGACCAGGGGCTGCCCTCAGTCCCCCAAACCAGACTGAAAACCAAAGGAGGACTCTGGAACTCTCTTCCGCTCTCACTGAGGTCTGTGGACTCATTTAGGAAGAAGTTAAAGACTCATCTGTTTAAATCTGACTTGTTTAAGTTTGTTTTTGTTTGTGTCATGTTTTTTTTTTTTTTTTTACTTAATTTATTCAGATTTGTTTATGTTTGGATTATGTTCTCATGTTAAGCGCTTTGTGATCTATATCTTAAGAGGTGCTCCGTAAATAAAGTTTTACTTACTTACTTAATCTCCCAATCTGTGGAAGCCCCGCCCCCCCAACCGATCCACGATCCCCCCTAACTTAAGTTAAAGGAGTCCAGGTAGAAAAGAAGAAGAAGAAGATTGTTATGTGTGACTTTTTAGTGTGATTTATATCCAAGTGTCAACTTATATGTAATCAATAATAAATTATTTAGTCAAAACTTTTTGATGATATCTGTATTGACCAGTTTTCTTAAAGGAGACAGTGAAGATGGAGTATTCAACCCAGAATTCACTCATTCCTGTTTGGACTTCCCACTGGCAGAACTAAACCATAAACCATGTTACAACTACCAATGTGAAACATGAATGTTTTGACCAAACAGGCCCTCTCAGGTCTGAAGTCAGATCATAATAAATCAGTAGTCTGACCAGTTCACCAGGGTTTCATGCTCTAGCTTTTCTACCCTTATTTGACTTTTTTAAGGAAAACATTTTAATTCAACAAGTACAATTTTCACATTTGTTAAAACATTAAACATATCAGCAGTACTTTTGACAGTGGGTGATATTTAGCATGTGTGGGACTCTACTGGATTTAGACATTTCTGCCAGTTTTTATTTAAATGACTCAAAAGAAAACATTACACATTTAAACATTTCTTTACTGGATTTTTCAAAGTTGTTGGTTTAGAACTTGTTCATGAGTCTTTAAAGTTTCATCTCATTTCGTTCATGTTTTATGACGTCATGTGGAGAAAACATTGGCTTGATGATGAATAGTCAGAGTCACTTTGGTTTTTCCAAGGCTCATCAGCATCATTCCGATAGGCTGTGGCATTAAAACCACAACTGGCTGGTATTAGGAGGCATAAAGGGTGCTTGGAAAACGTTCACCACAGCATTACATCACAAGCAACCTTGGCTGTTGACACAAGATTGGTTGTCTCATGAGTTCATCCATTTCAAATCTATTTGTGAACCCGACGTCCTTAGCCTCAGCAAACTGGAATACAATAAGCCCTCTGTTCCCTCCCTCACCTTAGACTTCTGTCCTTGGCTGACCTGAAATCAACCCATCATCCTGACCTTTGTTGGTGCATCGGTTTCAGGGTTTAATGTGTTTGCTCTCAGATCTGCTTGCTATTCAGAATCAGAATAGTCCCTTTGTCTGCTGTAACCATCATTCTTCTCGGACATTTGTGCAAAAACAGACCCGAGGTTACTAAGGAAATGAAATGATCTTATCTGAAAACAAAGTCTAGGATTGTTTTAAGATGCTTTCTTTACCATCTGAGGACAAAAAAGGTCCCCATCTGTGTGGCAGTTTAAGAACGTGTGTGCAAATTAGTAACCATTTCATACCCAGTTGGTACAAATTGCCATCTGGTGGGTTTAATCTGAGAGATAGAAAACAGAGATGGTTTGTCATTTTTGCCAGTTACTTTCCTTTCTTTATCTTGATTGTGGTTTGATTGTATGCTAAAGTGCTATTGTTCATCCAGAGGAGGCTTGATGGTATAGAAGCTACGGTGGCCCAGAAGGTTCAACAAAATACAGAAGCAACACAACAACAAAAGTCACAACACAGTGTGCATACACACCCTGTGTGTATTCACAATCTCATTCTTCCAGTTGATACTCAAAGCTCCTGACCATAGGTGAAGCTTGGAGCATAGACTGACCAGTAAATTGAGAATGGCGTCACAAACTCTCTGTTTATCTCCTGTTCCTTCCTTATGAACAAGATTCTAGGACACCTACACTCCCCCATCAGAGGTGGAATATGTCCCCCAATCTGGAGTTGGCAATTCACCATTTTTCTTGTCTGAATAGATGAATTTAAAACAAACTGTAATGCTTTATTCAGCAGCAATAAGGTTAAGAAGGCTCTGTCCAAGTGTGGAATATCTGTCACTTCTATATGAGGATGCCAATATGAAAAGCCAAAAGCCAAGACCCTTAAAATCATAGACTTCTGAAGCATCTTTACTGCAAGAACAACTCATAAGCTCTACAGACAAAACTATAAACGAATGTGTCAAACCAGACTACAAAACACTAGAAGTGTTTAGGACCTAATCACTCAGTGCGTTTACATGCACATCTAAGTCGAGCTAGATCGGTCTAGGTCGAATTTATGTTAAACTGGGAGTCTTTATCCTAGTTTACATGTCTGTTAGAAAACCGAACTCTTAAATGAAGTTCGCTCCACTCCGCTACGATAGGGGGCGACATGCGCCCTTTCATGTCGGCGTTCTGCCGGTTGTTTTCTTAGCGTTTAAAAACTCTTGTTTTAAACGCTTCTATCGGCCACGAATTTGATCCTGTACCAAGTGCTGGCAAGCTGTCCGTTTGTTTTTGCCGCTATCGTCTTTTACCGCTACTGATTTGTTTGTATTCCCACTTCCGCGGTGTCGTCACTCTCGGAGGAGGAGCGCCCAGCTGGCATTAGCTCGACTAAGCTGTTTACATGGAGAAGGAAGTCGAGCTACAACCGCATTGTCTGGGTGTTTTAGCTCGATTAGATCCAGTTCGACTTCAGCCGGACTAACATGTTTACATGCAGTTTTAAAAGCCGACTTTAGTTGATTTAAGGCAATAATTTGGTTTTCTTTACTGCATGTAAACGCACTGAGTGACTCTAAACTAAATGTGCTTTGAAAATATTTATATTTCTAAATAAAATACTTATTTTTACTTTTCAGTGCTTTGATCTAATTGGTTATGAGGGTTTGGATTAGGTGGCGTTAGCTGTTTGACATACATATGTAGCCACATACACCAACCCCTCATAGCCAATGAAATTAAAGCACTGAAAAGTAAAAATTAGTGCTGGGCCGATAACGCCGTTAACGCGCTGCGTTAACGCGAAATTGGTATCGCGAAATTGTTATCGCGCGATAAAAAAAATAACGCCGTTAATCTAAATTGGGTCTCTGGGTCTAGGAGATCTACAGGCATTACCAAATGGCAGACTCCGATCCTGGCCCGTATCTTTCCGGAGTCCGGACCTGCAGCAGGCCCCTCTCCCCCGGTCTAGCTGAAGGAGGCGCGGCTCCTGTCTCCCGAACGCTCACTTCACCTGGAGCGGCTCCCGGATCCGACCCGATCCTTCACCCGGACTGGGAGCCGCGGCTCCAGGTAAAGCGCGCGTTCGGGAGACGTGAGGCGTGTCTCCTTCACCGGGAGCCGGTTCCGGTCCAGGATTTTCACCTGGACCCAAGGAGGTGAAAGAGGCGCGTCCGGGAGCCGTGCGCCCGTGCCAACCTTGGCATACGCCCCCTCCTCCTGAACCGGACCGTGTGGTTCGGAGCTTGATCCAGGTTGGAGGAGACGCAGCAGAGCGCTGAGCGAGTCACAAACCCGCGGCAACAACTTGGTAGAGTTCCCGCAGAACTTCGACCAAGTCATCAACCAGGTCTGGACTGGCTGTCTGGTTCCAGGTGTTTCCTGGTGAACCGACGTGCTGTTTGGGCCGACAGGCTCAGCTGTGCACGCGCCTCTCGTTAAAGTGAATGTGGCAGCGCGTGCTGCGTTTCTCAGCATAACTGACAGCTGAACATTCAACAAATCAAACAATATCAACACTAAAACACATTGATCTGTCAGTGACTTGATCAGAGGGTTGTCTTTAGTTTTCAGACTCGTTAATGTTTAAATCCCCTAAAGTGGTTTTATTTAACAAAAACATGATGAAACAGCCCTATGGGATAATGTGAAATAAACAGTAGAGAAATGAAGTCATTTTAAGGCAGATTTAATCCATTACAGATAAACTGGATGCTACAATCATTTTTTGACAGCTAAAAAAATCAGCATGAAGTTATTTAATGTAAAAAAGAGAGTTGATGCTTTAATCAGGTGACCTGTAAACTAAATGTAATCCTTTACTGTCAGGAGATGAGAAGGTTTCTACAGTAAAACTATTAAAACTGGGTGAGCCTTAGAAAACAGCTGTAGAGTTAAAGGAATCAGACCTCTGATTACAGATCAATGTGTTTTAGTGTTAAAATGTTTCATCCTGATAACTTCATCAACCATCAGAGGTTGTTAAAATGAGCTCAGAGCTCATCTGGATTGTGACTCGGGTCTGGGTTTCTGAGGGAAGTTCTGACAGGTTTAGTATTTCTTGTTAGGTTAGTAACAGCTGATCCAAACAGTGGATCAGCTGTTACTAACCTTAAACTCTAGACTTGAAGTATCACGACTCTTCAGCCTCATGAACACACATACCGGTATTATGAACCCTTTGGCAGAATTCAAATGAGCCATTTTAATCTAGATTAATTTCAAAATTAATCTAGATTAATCTAGATTAAAGAAATTAATCTATGCCCACCTCTAGTAAAAATACTGTATTTTGTATAGAAATATACATATTTTCTTATGAATTTGTTTATTTTGTTTGTAGAGTGTATTTTATTTTCACACTTTTTCTTCTGAAATGTACTCTTTGGTTGCTTTATTTGGGTATATTTTGTGTTTAACTGTATTTTTTGGGTTGATCCTTTTGGCACAAGTTGTATTCCATATAGAGAAGTGCTTCATTCAGGCTGCAGCTCGTCACTGTGTAATTATAGGCTGCGTGACCCATACTGGTAGATGTAACACCGGTGCACAAAGGAGCGTAGTGGTAAGAGGAACTGGTACTCATGGATTACTTTTGGTGCTGTGCACTGCTTATGTGCAACCCTTACAAAGAACATGAGTCTTAATCTGAATAATGCATTTTTACAAAACTCATTAAAGGTCAGTTTACCCGTTTTTTTATGTAACAGATTCATATTTACAAGATGGCTGTGCTACATTTGATTTCTTTTCATTTTTGCTTGAAATGCAGGGTAAAACAATGCAATTTCTGTATTTTTGTAGCATAACTGTGGATTTTAACTAATCTAAACATTTCAGTTTGGTGTCAAAATGACATATTATGTAAAAGGTTAGTGTCCAATATGAATGACAGCCACCCTTCAAACAGGATTAACACATAATGGCATTTTGCATTTCTTCACTGACCTTACATGGCTGGTGCACACAACTCACTTCTTTTTTCTTTAAGTGTTCACATTTCTTCAAGATGCAAATGACTGCTGCTGTAAAAGGCTGCATTCTTGAAACTCATCTGAAATTCACATTTCATGACATTTGCTACTGACACTAATATAGCAGAAATGCCATTTAAAAACCATATCCTAGCAGGTATAATGGACGAATAATAAACCCAAGATGATGGAGGCTGTGCTCTGGCTCTTCCATCATTCCTGTCACTAAGGCATTGTACCAGCTCCTGTTCAGCCTGAAATGTTTGAAAAAAAAAGCTACCGCCAAGGAATGTATACGCACATTCATAATTACGTCAGTCACTTGTCAACAAACAGACTGGCAGATGAAATTTCCAGCATTGTGACTCAACTTTGACCCTCTAGCACTGTAATTAGACTGACGGCTGTCCCTGCAGTAACGTTAGAAAGTTGTTGCTGCAAAAGAGTCAATATTTGGTCTGCAGGTCATCTCTGTAATACATGATATCAGTGCTGAGGAATCACTGCACGCATTCTTAGAACCACCTGGCCGAGTGTGTCTGTGGTAAATCTAACAAGCTGATCTGACATCATGCACTTCCAAAAAGCCATTACTATGTTTATAATACAGGCCAAGTGAAGACCTTATAAACCTGTACTGCACCCATCCATCTATTATTATTTTTAAGTTTTGTTTCCAGACATGTTGGAAATTGGTAGATTGTTATTACCTTTAACTTGACGGCTGCAGTCATCATCAGAAGTATGACAGGTGTTGATGTGACCAGGTGAGGATTAAGGTGTACAGGCCCCCTCGGGCTACACCTGTCTGTGACTAGGGTGACCAGATCCAAACCAACATCTACAGGAAGGCAACCTGCTGGGATTCTAGTCAGAATATCAAACCACCTAAACAGACTTCTGTCAATGCAACAGACTGCAGAGCTCATTAGTTTATTCACGATTCAAATTTAATGACCATAGATGGGTTGGAACATACACAAACCAGTAAACTCCTCCGTGAACCGTCACCTTATCGTGGTGGAGGAGTTTGAGTGCCCTAATGATCCTAGGAGCTATGTTGTCTGGGGCACTTGTGCCCCTGGTAGGGTCACCCATGGCAAATTGGTCCTAGGTGAGGGGTGAGACAAAGTGTGGTTCAAAAGACTCTTCATGCAAGTACAATCATCGAGCCAGTGTACCCGGCCCGGAGGGTTACCGGGGTCCCACCCTGGAGCCAGGCCTGGGGTTGGGGCCCGTGAGCGAGCGCCTGGTGGCCGGGCTTTCGCCCATGGGGCCCGGCCGGGCCCAGCCCGAACTGGATACATGGGCTCTTTCACCTGTGGGCCCACCACCTGCAGGAGGAACATGAAGGGTCTGGTGCAATGTGGATCGGATGGCAGACCAAGGCGGGAGCTTTGGCGGTCCGATCCCCGGACACAAAAACTGGCTATCGGGACATGGAACGTCACCTCTCTGGCGGGGAAGGAGCTGGAGCTTGTGGAAGAGGCTGAGCGATACCGGCTAGATATAGTCGGGCTCACCTAGACACACAGCGTTGGCTCTGGAACCCGAGTCCTTGAGAGGGGTGGGACTCTCTTGTATGCTGGAGTTGCTCCGGGTGAGAGGCGGAGGGCTGGGGTGGGCTTTCTGTTAGCCCCAAGACTCTCTGCCTGTATGTTGGGGTTTTCTCCGGGGGATGAAAGGGCAGCTTCCCTGCGCCTTCGGGTTGGGGAACGGGTCCTGACTGTTGTTTGTGCTTATGCTCTAAATAGCAGCTCAGAGGACCCACCCTTTTTGGAGTCCCTGGGACGAGTTCTGGATAGCGCTCCTACTGGGGACTCCATAGTCCTGCTGGGGGACTTCAACGCTCACGTGGGCAATGACAGCGTGACCTGGAGGGGCGTGATTGGGAGGAACGGCCCGCCCAATCTGAACTCGAGTGGTGTTCTGTTATTGGACTTCTGTGCAAGTCGCAGTTTGGCCATAACGAACACCATGTTCGAACATAAGGATGCCCACCGGTACACCTGGTACCAGGGCAGCCTAGGTTACAGGTCGTTGATTGACTTTATAGTTGTATCATCTGACCTGAGACTGTATGTTTTGGACACTCGAGTAAAGAGAGGAGCGGAGCTGTCAACTGATCACCACCTGGTGGTGAGTTGGATCAGATGGCAGGGGAAGATGCTACGCAGACCTGGTAGACCCAAACGTATAGTGAGGGTCTGCTGGGAACGCCTGGCAGAAGAGCCTGTCAAGATGGTCTTCAACTCCCACCTCCGGCAGAGCTTCGACCGCGTCCCGAGAGCAGTGGGGGACATTGAGTCCGAATGGGCCTTGTTCCGCTCTGCGATTGTTGAGGCAGCTGTTGCTAGCTGTGGTCGCAAGGTAGCCGGTGCCAATCGTGGCGGTAACCCCCGTACCCGCTGGTGGACACCAGAGGTTAGGGGAGCCGTCAGGCTGAAGAAGGAGGCCTACAGGGCGTGGCTGGTCTGTGGGTCTCCAGAGGCAGCAGACAGGTACCGGAGGGCCAAGCGGAGTGCAGCAGTGGCAGTTTCCGAGGCAAAATCTCGAGCGTGGGATGAGTTCAGCGAGACCATGGAGAAAGACTATCGGTCGACTCCAAAAAGGTTCTGGCAAACCATCCGGCGCCTCAGGGGAGGAAGGCGGCAACTCGCTCACACTGTTTACAGTGGGGACGGGGAGCTGCTGACATCAACTGGGGCTATAGTCGGGTGGTGGAAGGAATACTTTGAGGAGCTCCTCAATACCACCAACACACATTCCTATGAGGAACCAGAGCTGGCAGACCTGGGGATGGACTGTCCAATCTCTGGGGCAGAAGTCGCTGAGGTAGTCAAAAAACTACGCAGTGGCGGAGCCCCGGGGGTGGATGAGATCCGACCTGGGTATCTGAAAGCTATGGATGTTGTAGGACTGTCGTGGTTGACACGTCTCTGCAACATTGCGTGGTCATCGGGGGCAGTCCCTGTTGAGTGGCAGACCGGGGTGGTGGTTCCCATTTTTAAGAAGGGGGACCAGAGGGTGTGTTCCAACTATAGGGGGATCACACTCCTCAGCCTCCCTGGGAAGGTCTACTCCAGGGTACTGGAGAGGAGGGTCCGGTCGATAGTTGAACCTCAGATAGAAGAGGAGCAATGTGGTTTTCGTCCTGGTCGTGGAACTGTGGACCAGCTCTTTACCCTCGCTAGGGTGATGGAGGGGTCATGGGAGTTTGCCCAACCAATCCACATGTGTTTTGTGGATTTGGAGAAGGCTTATGACCGTGTCCCCAGGGACACCCTGTGGGGGGCGCTCCAGCAGTACGGGGTGGATGGTCTTTTGTTAAGGGCCATTCAGTCCCTGTACCAGAGGAGTGTGAGTCTGGTCCGCATAGCCGGCAGTAAGTCGGACCTGTTCCCTGTGAGGGTTGGACTCCGCCAGGGCTGCCCTTTGTCACCGGTCCTGTTCATAACCTTTATGGACAGGATTTCTAGGCGCAGCCGTGGTGTGGAGGGTGTTGAGTTTGGTGACAGGAGAATTGCGTCTCTGCTTTTTGCAGATGATGTGGTCCTCCTAGCTTCATCAGGCTCTGACCTACAGCTCTTGCTGGGGAGGTTCGCAGCCGAGTGTGAAGCGGCTGGGATGAGGATCAGCACCTCCAAGTCTGAGGCCATGGTTCTCGGTCGGAAAAGGGTGGCTTGCCAACTCCAGGTCGGAAGAGAGATCCTGCCTCAAGTGGAGGAGTTCAAGTATCTCGGGGTCTTGTTCACGAGTGAGGGAAGGAGGGAGCGGGAGATCGACAGGCGGATTGGGGCAGCGTCTGCAGTGATGCGGACACTGAACCGGTCTGTTGTGGTGAAGAAGGAGCTGAGCCGGAAAGCAAGGCTCTCAATTTACCGGTCGATCTACCTCCCAATCCTCACCTATGGTCATGAGCTCTGGGTAATGACCGAAAGAATGAGATCGCGGATACAAGCGGCCGAAATGAGTTTTCTCCGCAGGGTGGCCGGGCTCAGCCTTAGGGATAGGGTGAGGAGCTCGGACATTCGGGAGAGACTCGGA
>SSNR01000347.1:373071-400527 GCA_006937965.1 Callopanchax toddi
CACCTAGACACACAGCGTTGGCTCTGGAACCCGAGTCCTTGAGAGGGGTGGGACTCTCTTGTATGCTGGAGTTGCTCCGGGTGAGAGGCGGAGGGCTGGGGTGGGCTTTCTGTTAGCCCCAAGACTCTCTGCCTGTATGTTGGGGTTTTCTCCGGGGGACGAAAGGGCAGCTTCCCTGCGCCTTCGGGTTGGGGAACGGGTCCTGACTGTTGTTTGTGCTTATGCACCAAATAGCAGCTCAGAGTACCCACCCTTTTTGGAGTCCCTGGGACGAGTGCTGGATAGCGCTCCTACTGGGGACTCCATAGTCCTGCTGGGGGACTTCAACGCTCACGTGGGCAATGACAGCGTGACCTGGAGGGGCGTGATTGGGAGGAACGGCCCGCCCAATCTGAACTCGAGTGGTGTTCTGTTTTTGGACTTCTGTGCAAGTCGCAGTTTGGCCATAACGAACACCATGTTCGAACATAAGGATGCCCACCGGTACACCTGGTACCAGGGCAGCCTAGGTTACAGGTCGATGATTGACTTTATAGTTGTATCATCTGACCTGAGACCGTATGTTTTGGACACTCGAGTAAAGAGAGGAGCGGAGCTGTCAACTGATCACCACCTGGTGGTGAGTTGGATCAGATGGCAGGGGAAGATGCTACGCAGACCTGGTAGACCCAAACGTATAGTGAGGGTCTGCTGGGAACGCCTGGCAGAAGAGCCTGTCAAGATGGTCTTCAACTCCCACCTCCGGCAGAGCTTCGACCGCGTCCCGAGAGCAGTGGGGGACATTGAGTCCGAATGGGCCTTGTTCCGCTCTGCGATTGTTGAGGCAGCTGTTGCTAGCTGTGGTCGCAAGGTAGCCGGTGCCAATCGTGGCGGTAACCCCCGTACCCGCTGGTGGACACCAGAGGTTAGGGGAGCCGTCAGGCTGAAGAAGGAGGCCTACAGGGCGTGGCTGGTCTGTGGGTCTCCAGAGGCAGCAGACAGGTACCGGAGGGCCAAGCGGAGTGCAGCAGTGGCAGTTTCCGAGGCAAAATCTCGAGCGTGGGATGAGTTCAGCGAGACCATGGAGAAAGACTATCGGTCGACTCCAAAAAGGTTCTGGCAAACCATCCGGCGCCTCAGGGGAGGAAGGCGGCAACTCGCTCACACTGTTTACAGTGGGGACGGGGAGCTGCTGACATCAACTGGGGCTATAGTCGGGTGGTGGAAGGAATACTTTGAGGAGCTCCTCAATACCACCAACACACATTCCTATGAGGAACCAGAGCTGGCAGACCTGGGGATGGACTGTCCAATCTCTGGGGCAGAAGTCGCTGAGGTAGTCAAAAAACTACGCAGTGGCGGAGCCCCGGGGGTGGATGAGATCCGACCTGGGTATCTGAAAGCTATGGATGTTGTAGGACTGTCGTGGTTGACACGTCTCTGCAACATTGCGTGGTCATCGGGGGCAGTCCCTGTTGAGTGGCAGACCGGGGTGGTGGTTCCCATTTTTAAGAAGGGGGACCAGAGGGTGTGTTCCAACTATAGGGGGATCACACTCCTCAGCCTCCCTGGGAAGGTCTACTCCAGGGTACTGGAGAGGAGGGTCCGGTCGATAGTTGAACCTCAGATAGAAGAGGAGCAATGTGGTTTTCGTCCTGGTCGTGGAACTGTGGACCAGCTCTTTACCCTCGCTAGGGTGATGGAGGGGTCATGGGAGTTTGCCCAACCAATCCACATGTGTTTTGTGGATTTGGAGAAGGCTTATGACCGTGTCCCCAGGGACACCCTGTGGGGGGCGCTCCAGGAGTACGGGGTGGATGGTCTTTTGTTAAGGGCCATTCAGTCCCTGTACCAGAGGAGTGTGAGTCTGGTCCGCATAGCCGGCAGTAAGTCGGACCTGTTCCCTGTGAGGGTTGGACTCCGCCAGGGCTGCCCTTTGTCACCGGTCCTGTTCATAACCTTTATGGACAGGATTTCTAGGCGCAGCCGTGGTGTGGAGGGTGTTGAGTTTGGTGACAGGAGAATTGCGTCTCTGCTTTTTGCAGATGATGTGGTCCTCCTAGCTTCATCAGGCTCTGACCTACAGCTCTTGCTGGGGAGGTTCGCAGCCGAGTGTGAAGCGGCTGGGATGAGGATCAGCACCTCCAAGTCTGAGGCCATGGTTCTCGGTCGGAAAAGGGTGGCTTGCCAACTCCAGGTCGGAAGAGAGATCCTGCCTCAAGTGGAGGAGTTCAAGTATCTCGGGGTCTTGTTCACGAGTGAGGGAAGGAGGGAGCGGGAGATCGACAGGCGGATTGGGGCAGCGTCTGCAGTGATGCGGACACTGAACCGGTCTGTTGTGGTGAAGAAGGAGCTGAGCCGGAAAGCAAGGCTCTCAATTTACCGGTCGATCTACCTCCCAATCCTCACCTATGGTCATGAGCTCTGGGTAATGACCGAAAGAATGAGATCGCGGATACAAGCGGCCGAAATGAGTTTTCTCCGCAGGGTGGCCGGGCTCAGCCTTAGGGATAGGGTGAGGAGCTCGGACATTCGGGAGAGACTCGGAGTAGAACCGCTGCTCCTCCATGTCGAAAGGAGCCAGTTGAGATGGTTCGGGCATCTTGTTAGGATGCCCCCTGGACGCTTCCCCAGGGAGGTGTTTCAGGCATGTCCTGCCGGCAGGAGGCCCCCGGGTCGACCCAGGACACGCTGGAGAAAATATATCTCTGGTTTGGCCCTGGAGTGCCTTGGGATCCTGCCGGAGGAGCTGGTAGAAGTGGCTGGGGAGAAGACTGTCTGGAACTCCCTAATTGGGATGCTGCCCCCGCGACCCGGACCCGGATAAGCGGAAGAAGACGAGACGAGACAAACCAGTAAATCAGCTCCAACTTCACCACAAGAGACTGGAGCAATGCCCTCATTACTGAAGACAATCCATCACTCACTCCATCCTACCATCATTTGTGAACCAGGCAGAAAGACATCTAAGTTCCTCTGCTTAAGAGAGAGATTCACTTCCACCTTTTTCATGTAACTCTGGGGTCTGCATTGTCTGTGGCATCAACGTTGCTAAGTTCTACCTTTGCAAATTGAATTGGGAGAGGGGTCAGAGTGAGAGCAGAGAGGACCACGACAAACAAGGCACCATGTCTGGAGCAGGGCGACGAGACAGAACTCACAGAAGAGCAACAACAACAGGAACATAGCCACAAGGGTGCTTCAGTGATTTTTGCATTAATTAGAAAACCGTAGAGCTGCTTTACACAACATCAGAGTCATATGTATAACTTTTTTTGCTCATACATTTTCTTAGAAATAGCTACAATTTGTAACAATTTGCCCTTTCCTTCACAATCTTGCAAACATTACAATTTTTTTGGGGGGGGGGAACAGCTATTGGATCTGGTAAAGGCTCTCATCCTGGGCATTGTGATCCCACTTGGTTCAAAGATAACCAGACGTTTCTATTTTCTTGAAGATGTTTCATTCTTTTATCACTTTAAAATAAGGTGAAGTAGCCTTCAAAGCCTTCAAACTGTACAGAGCTGATCAATGCAAACTGGTTTGCCCTAAAGAACAGGTTTTGCAAATTAACTTCTCACTAAAAGCAATTTGATAAACACATTGCAGTAGGATTGGGAAACACCCGATAAGAACTCATTTATCTGGGCCTGCATGCAGTGTCAAATACATTTAAATACCTGAAGGGACAACATATCAATAACCACTGGAACAATAATGCACATTTCTGAGGTTGGATCAGGGTCAGCAAACAGAACATTGGAGGTCAAGCATCAACATGAAACACAACAACAGACAGGAGTCAGTAATGGTGACAGAAAAAATGACAAGTGGATCTTGAACGCCCCATTTTTAGTAGAATTTTATTAAGTTTATTTGTCATCAATGAGAAAATGAAACATGTGTTTAGTTTGTGGCGAGGCGCTGACTGTGATGGCGTCTGATCTGGAGCGGCGTTACCGTTCGTCTGAGTTTGGATGAATAATCAGAGTTTATCAGACCAGAGAGACGTTATGAGAGGAAAGAAGCCTCACTTAGAGGGAGGGTTTATGCAGGAATCACTGTTCATCAGATAAAACTATATAAAGGCTATTTTCTCTTACCTTCTCTCTGACTGTATTATTATAGTGTTCAAAATGCAGTCGGTTCACATTTAAAAGAACAAGATTTTCTTTTCCGAGTCCAAACAGAAAATAAACATGTATATATTATATACAGTCTGTTCATCTGGTTATTTTGGGAGTATTATTATTTTGCTTTATCTTTAAAAAGCAGCAAAACAAAACAAAAACCTAAACTTGACAAATATTTGCAATGTGGCCCTCAGTGGGCTGTGACTGTAACTGGTCCCAGAGAAAGAAAAGCTTCTCCAGTCCTGCACTGGAGAGTCAAATGATCCAACTGGTCTCTGAGTTATCAGTCCATGTTTAAATCTCCTGGATTTAACGACAGCATTTTTGTCACCTTTCCTGTAGAACTGATAGAAAATCAAAGGTTTGTGTGTACCTGAGTTGATGGGTAGAAACAGCAGGAGCTAAACTCAGCTGGACTCCCCACTCTGATCTCAGAGCAGTTAGCGCCGTCTCTGACTTCATGAGCTCTCAGAGCATTTTATTGATTTCCTAATCAATGAGACCATTTTCTGTTCACTGTGTTCTAAAACACAACAATTTCATGTAGGCTATAACAGAGCACAAAACATGACATGGATTTTAAAATAAAATTTAATTACCGGAATATTATCCCAACATGAGCTGAATGGAATGCTGCCCTTGTTTCTCAGTCTATTTTTACACCAGTCATTTTGGGTTTGGCTTCCTCCTTAAACCATCCATCTGTTGTCAGGGCCTATTTAGTCCATGACAGCAAATCACTTATCAGTCATTATTAATTCATGTCAGCAATAAACAAGCAACTCTCCTGTAATGTATTAGAATGCAGACATGTTTGTTTTTGATTAAAAAGAAGAGCTGGTACAAAGAAAATGAAGAGAATTTGGACATTTTTAAAAATGTTTGCAATTTTTTTTTATTTACATGTCAAACTTGATTTGATTTAACTTTATTTCAAAGCAACATAAAACATTTCTTTACTAAACCTTTTTTTTTTAAATATAAAACAACAAAACAAAGTCAGAAAAGGGAGAAGGTAGAAGTAAGACCTAGACATTTCTAATCTCGTCTCACTTATTCTTATAGGTGACAACATTTAGATTTTTGGGAAAGAGGACACTTGGCACCATTGTGAAACAGTTTAATTAAAGAAGACATTAACCTATTTGTAAGGTGTTCCCTCTGTGTGGTTAGATGGAAGAATAGTTTAACAAAAATCTTTAGATAGGCTTTCACAAGTCAACAAGTACAAAAATTACCCCAAAATAACCCAGCCAGAGTGGGATTCAAACCTGCAATCCTTCAGTGGGAAGACCGACGTCTTAACCCACTGAGCACTTGTGCTTTAGCATCTTGTGAACTTCAAGAGCAGCGCTACAACCCGCTGTCTGTGAGCGGAGAAGAACCTCCCACAAAGCAGCAGCTCAGGGATGATGTCACACATGATGATGTCACACCCGCACATGATGATGTCACACCCGCAAGACATACTGCTTTACTTCATGCATCACACTAGTTCATTTTTTAAAACACTTTTATTTATTCAAGTTTTCATACATATATAAGTTGTATATATAAGTTTCATACATACATTATAAGTTGGCAGCTCGGCACTTTATATTTACTGAAAGGGAAATAGAAAAATAAGTATATAATATTTAAAATTAAAATAACATATTACAGCAAAACAAACAAACAAACAAACAAACAATCAGTCCCTTTTTCTACACATTCTTGTGTTTTGATCTGTCCATCCCACTGAGAGAGTTAAAAAAGGAGCATATAGAAAAAAAGAGATTAAACGAAACCCAAAGGGCCTCATCGGGTATACGGGCAGGCCAACAGAAACGCCTGTTAACCACCCAGCCCAAATAACTTATTACTGGGCACCACATTGCCACAAACTGATCCATTCTCAAGTGCAACTGCGCTCTATTTTCTCCATATAATACATCCCCTTCATACCTTCCAACCGTTGTTCAAAGGTAGGTGGTTGGGCCTTGTGCCATAATTTGGTTATCATCTCTCTTGCTACCAAAAGTAGTAATTGTATCAGTTTAACCTGTTCCTTACTTAAGTCATCCTTTGGGGGCACCCCTAATATACAATGGGTGAACTCTAATGATAACGTACATTTTAACATTGTCTGAATTTCCCTCAGAACCCCCTGCCAAGATGACAGGACAACCCCAAAACACGTGTGTATGATTTCCAATATGCTTACAATTTTTCCAACATAAATTTCTTCTGTTTTTGTCAAAAGCATTTATGATGTTGGGAGTCCTGAAGAATCTCATCATTGTTTTCCAACCAAATTCCTTCCAGGTTGGACTATTTGTAGTTTTATAGACACTTTTGCAAACTTTTTTCCATTCTTTATCAGCAATAACTTCTAACTTCTTGCTTCTAACTCCCATTTCCTCTTTATATCAAATGAGCTGTCAGTTATCTGAGTTTGTAGTAACTTATACATATTTGATACAACCTAAATCTTTTATTTTTCCCATGATACTCTTTAGAAGATACTCTTCTATAAGTTAGGGAAGTCTCCTTAGAGACTCCCCATTTGCTGTTGACCGTATATAATCCTGTACCTGCAGGTATGCGTAAAAATCCTCAGGGCCCAACTCGTATTGGTCTTGTAATTGAAATATTTTAGAATCTCCCTAGTTAATTTAAGTGCATGCTTATTTCCAGTGATAAATGATAAAACCCAGAATTAATCATTAATCGTTAATCTGTGAAACACCCCCATCCCCACATGCCCCAGACAGAACGTGCAAAGTGGACATGTCTGGGCAAAAGAAAACATTTGGTCACCCTCGTTAAATAGAAACCATTTCAGTCAATGAGGGTAGTTCAATGGGAAGCTACATGCATGTTCCAGAGGCCCCGGTCCATACCGCGGCACTGAAGATACATGACAGTTCTTTTTCAGCACCGTGGCATGGCTGAGAAAGTACTTTATGACACAGACATTAAGATAATACACTGAACCGCTACTATTATGGCCAAAAAAAACAACCACCAATCCATGGACTAGGAGCTTATCATTGTGCAATTTTTACATATAACATAACAGACTATTCTAAAAAATAGCTCACTTACCCATTGTTGAAGAATTATAAAAGAGACTCCCAGAAATCACAACAGTAGTTCTGACCACATTCAAACCAGTGGTGGATTTTATGAAGTAATGACAGCTTAGGGAACACAGTACATGACTTGAGGGCCAGATCCAGCCCGTAGGCTGCCTATTTAGTACCCCTGGTTTAGTTTATGGTGTTTATGACGCAGCAGCTGTACGTACAGAGCATAGAAATACCAAAGTTGTTTGGTTGAAACAAAGACATTAAACCGTCTCAAAATATCTAATATAAAATCAGAGATGGCTGCATTTTTTGTGGTATCACAGGTTGGAGCAATGGTGTCATTTCCTGTGATGAATCTTTGTTCTGCATTACCATAGAGAATCATCATGGGCACTTACTGTGTGGCTGTACTAAAGTAAAAAGTAAAGTTTTCAGCTGAGAAACACACCAGCATTACTTCTGGTCACATGAAATGTGAGCTATAGAACTCTGGTGGTTACGTATTCGGTAGACCTCAACAGCACAGAGCTGCAGTAGCTATATCCAAACTTTACCAAAACAAAGATAAGATCAATTTGGACATCAACGTTGACCTAATGCTAATCTACTGGATAAAGAAGTTACAACTTTCTCTTTTTCACAAAGAATCAACCACTTCCACATCCTGCTGATATGATATGGGGTGACTGTGGCTCGGTGGGAAGAATGATCACCTGCCACTCACAAGGCTAATGGTTCAATCCTAGCTTCACCCATCACATGTTTAAGGCTACACTGATGGATGAAGTGGCCCAAAATAATTTTTTAAAAATCTGACCCAGGTCACTTTCATAAATCAGATATGAATCTGATGTATGTTTTATTGTTTGTATTTATGGTCAAGTCACATTTCATCTGAGGTTTACGTCAGTGACAGAACAGAAACAGATCTGCGCCGGAGAAGGCAGGAAGCAGCAAGGTTACATGTAAGCAATAGTTAGAACAAGCTTTACTTCATCACTTGTTCACTATTATGTGTCAGTTCTGGTTGAACAACTTTAGTATTGATACATACTAATATGTAGCATCCATTTACTTCCATATTTACAGCACACAGTGTGTGACGTCATGCCTTCTGCACATGCAGGTCGCTTCAAAACCGTAGACTGTTCTCACTGGAGTCTGATAACGGAACATTTCAACTATAAATTGAAAAACCACACAAATGATGATCTCACAAAAACATCAGAATGAGCGTTAAGACCTGCAGTGTGAACTCAGCCTTAGTGTCCTTGGGTTTGAGGTTAAACACCATGTAGCCTCCTGATCTGCTAACTGGGGGTATGGATGTGCTTTAAATGGTCAATAAGGTTTGAAAAGCACATTATTCATGCAGCTTATTAACCTGTTCATTTAACTTCACCATCTTTTTGATCAGGTATTATAATTGTATTGAAAAACAGTCACACAGCCTTTTAAAATGCACGGTTTAATTTCTGACATTACAGCTGGATGCTTACCAGTTTTTTTGTCAGTGAGTTTAATTTGGACAAATGCTGGTAAGAAGTCATAATAGGATGGACCTTGACACTGCAACCAGACCAGATGCATTCAGAAACTCACCCTACATCAATCATACATTCAACCAATCACAAAAAATAAGACCAAACCTTGATCCTTTGTTGAAATGACCACAACTGAGCTATAATTAGCTTTTAAAGATAAGTAACATCCTAAGGTCCTAAAATTGAAAATGATCAGATTTAGAAATGTTTTGTCTAAAAATGAAAAAAAAAAACTTGATAAAAACAAAAACCCTCTGCACAAATATGAAAAATAAAAGTTTATTCAGGTTTACATAATTCCATTATATTGTTGACTCTGTACAACATATGTTTTGAGCTGTGTTTATTATTATTCCATAAATTACGTAACAGTTTTACAGCCATTGAGTGACTCCCATGGAACAAGAAGCTTAATAAGCATTAGGATGTGTTGGTTTTATTCTAAAATCTGTTGGAGATTTTATGTTCCATGAAAAGCACATGGTAAAAACAGCCCACTGTCAACATTTCAGAGAAAATCCACAAATCATGCTTTCATGTGTAAAGCCTCATTGATTGCACATCAAGGGGTCTGAGCAAAAGGATGCAAAGATGAGCTGACTTATCCTCCATGTTTATTAATGATATTATACTTTATAAGAAGTGTAGAAGAACTCAATAACTTTAAAAAGTTGGTATAAATGTTTACATTTGCTTTAAATGAGAAAAGTCAGATGTTGTTAAAGTCAGAACAAACTTCTTCCTTTCTTCAAGTATTTCTGTAAATTTCTCTCTTATTTAGGTTTTAATTTTGCCACACACACACACACACACACACACACACACACACACACACACACACACACACACACACACACACACACACACACACACACACACACACACACACACACACACACACACACACACACACACACATGGGATGGGTGATGTATTGAAGGTGTTAATGTGGATATAAAATCAGTTCTGATTCTTATCCCCTCCAAGTGTGTCTTTGAGAAGGGCACTGAACCCCTCATTGACCCAGATGTGCTCACTGGCGTGTGACTGTAAAGGAAAAGTGCTGTTGGTGAGACGTTTGGAAGGTGACTACAAGGACAAATATCCAACATCTGTCAAAAGGGATGGCCTGGAAACCATCAAGAAGGTCAAACTGTGTTGAAACTAGGGTGTGTAAAATCACAGGGTGAAGTCCCTCAGACTGGTCAAGGGGAGCTAAGATATAAAGGATAGGTGATGCTCATAATCCTGGTACCAAAGGTATTGATGTAGCCTTTGAAAGGACATGGGCTGATGTAGACACTGACTGGTCAACATTAACTGATTTGGGCTGGAGATGCTAAGCTAACCCTGGAGTGATAGCAGGCTCATATTAGCAAGTGTCTCTGTCAGTTTAGGTTCTGTAAATGAATGCATCACAGCTGGTAACGTGTTAGTTTTAATGAAGGCTCAAAACAAAAAATGTCTCTTTTTCAGGTAAAAACAACATCAAACTGTTAGAGGATCTTACACCAATAACAATACCTGTACCCGAACCCATCCATCTTCAACCACTACTCTGAAGTCTGCTTATGGAGACAGCAGATCAAGGACAGGCCTTTCTCTAGTGACTTCTCCATACCATCCTGAGCAATCCCAAGGCACTCCTGAACCAGAAGGGATAAATACAGTAATCCCACTAGAAGGTTCTGGGACTGTCCTGGGGTCTCCTTTCATTAGGACCTGTCCAAAACCCCTAAAGGGAAGGTGACCAGGAGGCATCCTGGTCAAATGTCATAACCACCTCAGGTGACTCTTATTACAGAGCAGCAGCAGTTAGACAGTATCTCACTCTGCTGTGACTGGAGACACAACATAGAAAATGTTCTACTTTACAACTGAAATCATATTGAATTGGTATGTAAACATGTCTATGACTGGAGCACATCGGCTATTTAATGTAATTGAAAATAATTGTGACATATTTTCTTGTCATAATTTATTTGCAAAATGTCTTAATTAAGCTTCAATTTGGTTTTGGTTTTCTTTAATATTATTCACAATTAGGTCACCAATTCCTCCCAAAGTTGTCTTACAAGTCCCACACTATAAGACTAAACTAATTACCAAGTAATTGGAGAAGAGTTCCAAACTCCTGCTTGAGTTTTGGAAACTCCCTCATGATTGCAATATACATACACATACGTACACACATATACAGTACATACATACACACACACACACACACACACACACACACACATATATATATATATATATATATATATATATATATATATATATATATATATATATATATATATATGAACAGGAGTGCGCTCATACAGCAGCGAGAGCTTGTTGAGACACGCTCCATACTGTCAACAGCCCCCCCATACCCCCTTTTGTCAACAAACACACAGTGTCATGGAGAGAAGGTGTGCACTAAACATCACCAGGTTCTCCTTTGAGTATCTTCATGACAAAATCTATGTGCACCCCTGTATATAAAGACAATAGGCACTACATCAATAATATTATCTGTTACATTTCTTCTAAATTCAGCGGTTTGTTATATAACAGACTGATGCTCTAGAAGAACATATTCAAAAATATTTGCAGCAAAAATAACATGGCAGGAAGTTGATTCAGATTAATGTTAACAGGAAGTAGAGAGCCTATACGTCTAGAGAGGTGGTCATCAAAGTGTTTAAGTCAACGTTAAACAAGACCCCAAATCCTGAGAAATTCACATTAGGCTGTACTAGAAATACTCTAAGAATGCACACACACACATACAGTACACACATACTTACACACTACCAGACTGCAGCATCAAACTTGGCAGCTTCCTTTGGGGATGAATTTAACTATTCTGTGGACGGGAGCAAGATCCAGGCTGAGTCCTCTGGTTTACTGCTTTATCTCTCTGAATCTCTTCTATTCTCCTCTGTCTCTGTCACAAGAACTGATTGTATCATACACCAAAAGGAGCTCATGTCAGCATTGATAGGACTTTATTCTGACAGAATAACAGAGCTAATTATAAAGTCCACTCTCCAGGGCAGATTAAATGCTGCTCCAGCTCACCTCTGCTATTTGAACACCTCTCAACAAGAGGTGGAAATGGGAGGTTTAAAGAGGTCTCAGAGTAACCCTTAGATCAAAGTCGCCAATACACTTTATGCATCTGATTTAACTGACTTATTCACAGAAAAGACAAAAGACATGAATCATTTCTGCCCTTTTGCTCCACCTGTTCACAAGAAACAGTATGAAACAAGAAGCCATCTCAAAGTCAAATCTGATCAGTTATATTCTAATTTGCTCCCGCTAACTCACAAATCTAAAACATAAAATAAAATTTTGAAATAAGAGATTTTTCTTTGAAATGTTTAAAAGAATAATAATAAGAATTCTAGAATTTTTTAAACATATTACCAGGATATTTAGGTCATGTGGAAGTGGTGTTCTATCATTCATGTGTCTACAGTAAGGACCACACCCACCAGTGACATCACTCAAAGTGGGTGGGGTCTCTAGAAACAGGAAGTTGTCTCTTCTGACCAGAGCAATACTCATAGCTAGTCAAATCAGGGGAGACTCTCCTGCATTATTGTTACCAAATTAGTGGCTATGAGCTGGGAGCACACGGTGTTGGAAGCTGATCGGACGTCCTCTGTGTGTAGGACATTGGAAGAGGCTCAATGAGACTGGGCTGGCTGTAAACTAAAACAAACAATTGGAAATTGAAGCCAACTACGAAGTTCACTAAATATATCTGCAGGGACTGTGACCGACCTCTTGGTGGAAAAAAAGAACCACACAAATTTGAGGAGCTTAGTGAGTCCAACAGAACTAGGGCTAGCCTAGCGTTAGCTGCTAATTTAGCATAAACAGCATTCTGCTTAGAGAATTTTGTACAGGGTTTCACCTCAAAAAGAAAAAAGAAGCTCTCACAGGTTTGGAGTTCAGCTTGTGTTAGACATGGTACCTAATGGTTAAGACATACATAAATGAATGTATCATTTTGAAGCTAAAACTTTTAATGTTATAAATTTTATGTTTAAAGCAGCACTGAGTGACTTTTAACCATAGGGGGCAGTAGGAGGCTTCGATTAAAAGTTTCACTTTTACTGTCGTAAAACATCTCACGCCTGAACTTTTTCCAGCCCAGTCTGTGACAGCTTTCAGCTAATAATCTGTCAGACAAGTTGTTGTTTTTACATTTCTTTTGAATGTATAAATATATAAGTTCATAAACAGTCTATCTTTCTCTCTCTGCCGGTTCTGCTGTAAAGCAGAAAGTGACATCATCGGCCGAGGTACGGGCCGAGGCTCAAAACTGTCTAGTGCGGTATCTGGCCAGTAGAGGGGTGCAGAGTGCTGTCAAACATGAAACTGGTCAAGTTTCTAACTAAATAATCATTGAGATCAATTTTAGTGCTCTAACTTAAAGTGTTAAAAAACTGCTCAGTATTGCTTTAAATTGCATTTGAGTTGCAGTGTTGCTAATTTGAGCCAGTAGGTGGCACTGTTGAACCTTATTTTTCCTGTGGTCTCATTTGAAACACAGGCCCACTACCTACACACTGTAGCTTAATCTCTGTGAAACTGACTGACTTCTATCCATTTCTGTGTTTGCTGAGGTCAATTAGCTGTGCCAGCTAAATCAACCTCAGAAAATCGGTAAGTCCATTCAGTGGATCATGAGACATTTTACTAACAGACAAACATGGATTACTCCAAAAGTTAACACTAAAGATTTCAACAACGAGCTCTCACATTGTGTAGTGCTCTCAGTATGTGTTGTGGAAGGCCATCACAACACCAAATTCTAGCCTACTATCTGTAACATTTACTGAGATGCAGTCAGGTTCATGTTTGCTAAGGGCTGTTGTGACCATTTTGATATGTATCTATGCATAATTTATTTATGAAAGTTTCATTAAAATTTGGTCTGTGTCTCTTGATGGTGTTTTGCTAACAGAATGGGTTGACTCCAATGGGAACTGGTTGGCAGATAATTATACAATCTGTCACTCTGATCCTCCAGAAGGCATGAGGTTTTTTTTTTTTTAGGAAAGTACTAATCCTGTTAGAGGCAGAGTTCTTAGAATCCTGATACATTTAGCGTTATGAGGTTTAAAAAGTGTCTTTATTAAAAGATGCTCTCTGAATGTGCTATAGACATTAAAGAATAATAGGCAAAATGGTAGCTGACTGGAAATGGCTGAAAACATTCTAAAGTTGAGTGAACAAATCATTTTTAGAGTGTCGTTAAATCAGATAAAATCAAAGCAAGTTTTAAACAACTTCTGACCAAATTGTTTATAAGGAGACTAAATTAGCCTGTTGTCCATGAAAAAAACACAGGATCAGAGCCGATATGCTTTTGAGAACCAATATGTATCCTACTGTCCTCCTAGAACTGAGAAATAACTAAATCAAACTGTGCTGGTGGCAAAACACCAATGACTTTCCATTTCTTAATCTGTGTTGGAAATTAGCTGATAGAGGTATTACTGCTACCTCATGACAAACTCTAATTTAATCAGTACGATAAATTATTTCTAGGAGTGGTCCTGGCCCTTGTGTTGGAAAATATTAGTATGCTGGTGAAGGTTCTCAGTCATCCAGGTCATGATAATCCAAAAAAGGGTTTTAAATAAAGGCAACTGGACTTATTTGGTTCTTTGAAGACGTTTCACCAGCAGTGAAGCAGCTGTGAGTGAGCAGTGAAACGTCTTCAAAGAACCAAATAAGTCCAGTTGCCTTTATTTAAAACCCTTTTTTGGAAAATATTAGTGTAAGCACGATAGCAGTTCAAAAGGGTTGATGGACCAAGCATCGAAAGGGGAAACATAAACCAGTAATTACACAAGGGATCACTGGACCTGATAAATGCACCAGACACGAGAATGAATTAAAAAAAATAATTAAAAAGCTTGTAAATGTGTGAACAGTTTAAGTAAGTACGTAACTAAAACTTTATTCATAGAGCGCCTCTCAAGATATAGATCACAAAGTGCTTAACAACTATAATCAAAAGATAAACAGATTTGAATAAATGAGTAAAAATAAAAGAAAAGGGCACAAATTAAAACAGACCTAAACAAAGACAGATGTAAACAGATGTGTCTTTAACTTCTTCTTAAATGAGTCCACTGAGTCCTCAGACCTCAGAGTTCCAGAGCCGTGGAGCTACAGATGAAAAGGCTCTGTCTCCTTTGGTTTTCAGTTTGGTTTGGGGGATTGAGAGCAGACCTTAAGGAAAGCAAACGTAGTAAAAACGTGGGTGGGTGAACCATGAGACAATCCAAACTTACTATATGTGAGAGGGCAAAACAAGAGGCAGAGTCATGGCAGGAAAACACTGGGTCTTTAACAAGACAAGGTTTGCTTCAACATGGACAAGGCAAGAGGCAGAAAGGTAGAAAACTTGGTCCTAGACAGCTCGGACTTGATCATGAACATGAGGCGAGGCTTCAGACCATCTGGCGCTGAGTGAAGGACAGAGAGGAGCATTGATGCTGGAGGCACAGGTCAACAAGATGAGGGTTAACTGGTTGCAGTGCAGCTGCACTGTCTTTGGCACAGGTAAACATAACGGGTTCAGATCATGACAATACCAGCGTTTGTTGAATGAAAATGAGTTAAACCTTGTTAATACTTTTAATTAATGTTGGTATATGAACGAATGCCTATAAATATGGGGGAAGGGAGGAGTGATTAGTGGACACACATGTATATACCACATTACCACATTCGACCCGTCCCTGAGGAGCAGAGGGCAGCTAGTTTCACAGCACCAGGGAGTTCAGTATTTTGCCCAAGGATACTTCAACACACAGCATGGAGCTGGGATTGAACCATGATCTCCTTCTGATCCACAGTCACCCATACATATGTTTTAATTTGGTGCATCCTATCAGTAGCCTGCATACAGACAGTGAGTTGTACAGTGTCAGGCATTAAACGTGTTCATGAGTTTATCAGCATTACCCACAGAGGAGAAAGTGTTTGAGCTTTATAGCTAATTACTGTGAGATATACTGAGAGTGGACACGTTGCAGCAGAACCAGGCCTGAGCTTCAGACTGGGAATGAAACCCGACTTTATATTTTACAGGGTCCTATCAGTGGAGCCATGAAGTGAAGCATTTCACGTACTGAGTGTTGTAGCATATGCAAAAAGGAAGAAATGTCTAATTCCTTTTAAATATTTTTCCTCATTTATACTGTAATACAAACTCAGTGAAATTTTGCATGAAAAACGTCAGACCAATGCGTTGTTAATAAACCTCTACAATTTAGCATGAGGCCGTTTGTTTAGTTTATGGTGTTCATGCATAATTCAGATGTTCATTTATATCATATTACTATATTCAGGTGTAAGGACCTCTGATTTCAATCATAGCATCAAAACATTGTATGACAATACATGATTGTTATTAATCAGTGTTTTTGTGTTCAGCTGTTTACTCACCAGCTATAATCAGATGAGATTACCCAGCAGTGTAGGAGATGACTGTTCTAACACCCAGCAAATATTGTCTCTTATTCATCCTGTCCATATGAATCTGTTGATCCCTCTGCTATTTATCCATTATCATGTGGACACTGCACACGAAGATGTCTACCAAACAAACAACGTGTCCCTCTCAAACAAAAAATACCGCGAGACTTTTCTGCCACGAGGTGTTTTTTTCCAGAACACAAGCAAGAAAAATGGTGATCGTCTTGATCTGTATTTTTGTGGGCTCAGAAGGGGTCAAGCTGGTCAATAAGGATCTTTCCATCAGGTGTGTAATATTTAGAACTTGTTTGCTCACAAACACTCAACTCTGACTCTGATTTGGGAGGTGTGTACTGGTTTATCCTCCAACCCTCACGACAAACAATGTGGGAACCATGCAGAGGCTGAAGATTGTGATGGTAAAAAATATATTTTGTTGCATTGTTTTTACTACATGATGAAGAAATGTCAGAATATACAAGTCTGTGTGACAGTTTGGGGGGGAGTTTCCTAAAAAAACGAGAAAGGAGGCAGATGACGTGACAAGAACTGAACTAAAAAATAGTTTAATAAAGAAAATAAAGGCTAACAAAGCAAAAAGAACTCAGGAACCAACTAAGAAAAGCAAAGGGAGCTCTGGGAGGACAAAAGGAAGAGGACTTTCTGACAAGCAGGGAAGCAGGATGGTACACAGGGTTCACAGTAGGATCTAACAGGAACTGAGGAAAAGGGAGGAGTATATAAACAGGGACAAGTGATCAGTGGGAGACGGAGCAGCTGGGTTCACGGAATGAAGAGCAGGTGTGCAGAGTGACTAGGGAGACACAGGGTCCAAAACTAAACCAACTGAAATCAAAAGAGGCTCAAATCATGACATCTGACTGCATTCTGGGGCCAAACCACACCAGGCTGATGAAGGCTGGCACCTCTCAGTCGGCTGATAATTGATGTATTCATTTATTTGTGTTTTTATGAAAAGTCCTGTTTGATTTGATTTTTTAGATGTTCATCTTTTTTCAGGTTGTAAAATATCCCAATTTTTAAAAGTTCAAAGGAGGACTAGGTTGGTAAATGAGCCTCTGGCTGTAAACCCTCTGTACAAACCAAGTTAGAAAGTTCTAACGTCCCTTTTTTGTGTCTCTGATTAAAATAAGCTGTTAAAAATCCAACCAAAAACCCATCCAGCTGTCCATTCATCCATCCACCCATCCATCCTTTTATCCAGCCCAATCATCCAACCGACACTTTTCTTCTGTGTATTCCTTTTTGAAGCTGTGCATGTTTTTAGGGCTGCCACAAACGATTACTTTGATAGTCGACTAGTCACCGATTATGTTTACGATTAGTCGACTAATCGGATCATGTGTACATTGGACATAAAAGGTACAGTTCATTGCACCTGCATGCAGCTGCTCTTATCATTAGCTTACAGTGTGAAGTGTTTAAGGTCTGTGCCAACTACTGTAAAAATAAAGACAGGATGATAGTTTATTAAACTTTTAATGAAATTTGCAGCTTGTAGCAACAAACAAATCTTTAACTGTAGCATAAAGTGCAACATTCCTGTAAGTGTTCAAAACTGCTGCTTGTGTCACAAAGATGCAGTTGGAAGCTCCGTAGACCAGCAGCATGATGCTCCACCGGACACGGAGAACAGAGGTTTGTTTCGTGGACCTGCAGCACAGAGCTCTGCCGGTCCCGGAACACGGAGCTTTGGTCCGCGGACCAGCAGCACAATGCTCCGCCAGACCGGAGCACGACCCGACAATGAGGTGTTGCATCTCCGCCGAACTTCGTGCTCTGGGTCCAGTGGAGATGCAACACCTCGTTGTTGGGTCTAATAGTCCAGTAGAATAGTCCAATATAACCAGGTCGATCACAGTGGAGCTGCAGATGCAAGACAATACAGTTTGCTCCGAGTTCTGGCAGCTCAGAAAGGGGCTGGACAACAGAAAGGCAGACAAGGCAGAAAAAAACAGCTTAAAAAACATAAACAACACGTTGACTACTAAATTTGTCATTGATGATTTTAATAGTGACTAATCAACTATTCATGGCAGCCTCATTAATGATGCATCTATGTCTACAAGACACCAAGATTCATGAACTCCTCTACTCAATAAAATACTCACTCTCCTCCAGAGGGAACATTTCACCTTTTATCAGTCAGAATGGAGGAATTGTAATTTCCAGAAGATATATTCTTCTATCAGGCCTCTGGTAGCAGAAAGTGTCTCACCTCTTTTTTTCTTAATCTAAATTTAAAAAGCTATAAAATCCATTGGCTCAAATTAAATCCTTCAGCAGGACAACGATTCCAATCACATGAGAAAAGCTACATCAACCCAATCAGAGTGCTCTAGGACTTATAGACAGCTGTTTATCAATGTGTGCAATCCTGCATAAATTACATTAACACTGTAACAAAGAGTGACACAATATTCCTCCTCAAGACTCACCAGGTCAGACAGAAGACTTTAGGTCGTTGCTTCTAAAGAAGGCTCTGTAAGTTGTCTGATAGTCAGGTGGATTGTTTTGGATTTATTGTAATAAATTAAACATTTAATCTGTTGTGACTTTTTTAAACAAGAAGTTAGATTTGAATAATTACAGAAGCTGTTAGGGACCAGACCAGTATTATTATGTCCTGATAGGTGAGAAGCTAAAACTGAACAAAGGTGGATTTTTTATTACTCATCACTGCATTCACAGAAATTATGATATATTTAATTCATTGGTCATATTTTAAGACAGAACCTACCCTGCACCTCCGTTTCCATACTCTAATGTACTCTCTTTGTGCACTTCCCCCTATGCTGGTATTCTTTACCCTCACTGTTACCTCTGGCAGAGACTTTTGTCCCCCTAAATAGATTGCTGTTGGCCTCAATGGTAACTTATTTGTTACCATGTCATTTGGAAGTTGCTTTGGATAAAAGTGTCTGCCAAATGCATCAAACAGAAACAGCTGTTTGATGAGCAGGTCAGAAACATTCAACTCAAACCATTTTGTTTTAATTTCAGGTTTTAAAGTAAAGTTAGAAAAGTTCCAAAAAGGGAAAGCAGGACGCTGAATGTAAATGAGTCAATTACAATTCCTCTGCCTGCTCTATTCAGGTTGTTTTTTATCCTAGCCTCCCTATTTCCAATCCATTGCTCTGATGTTGTGTATTTGCATCACGTTGTCAAGTCATGGCTGTGTTTTCTGGCTCCTGCTAGCATTTTGACTCCTGGCTCCAATTGAAACCCCAGTGTCCTTGACCCAGTGTGAAGTAGCTCAGCACCCCACAACCACCTGCTCCCAAGTGGCACAAGGCCACAAAAACTTAATTAAACACTTCATTAAAAGAAGGCACAGGCTGGGGAAAAGGACTGGGGGCTTAACGGAACACAAGGGGAACGGGGCTTCTTGATATGTGTGCAGCAATGGATGAATGCACATTTCCTGTGGCTCTGACTGAGTCAGGAGCGCCAAGTGGTCCATCGTGACCTAGAAGTGCTTGTAATTTGTATTTACTCATTTATTTTCAACATCATGCAATGTAGCTGGTGTCTGCTGACAGTTTAAACTATACTATAGTGGATAACATCTCTATGTATGTTTTTGTTTTCAGGTCAGTTCACCTACACACCACCCTGGGCTTCTCTAACACATCTTTATTTGGGGTTTTCTTTTAATCTATCCCAGATTTACTTCACTTGTTGCTGATATGACCTTTCTGAATGTTAAAAAATACAGACCAAAACTATAGGACTGACACCTGGGGGGAAATAATTCCAATTTTAATGTGAATATTTTTTTGGGACTTTAAAAAGTTAGATGAACTAGTCAAGCATTAGTGGTGCATTAATCACCTTAGTTAAAGCGGCTCTCTGGAGCATTTTTCTCTGTATCAAAGTTTTCTAAATGTTTTAAATGATATTTCAGGTCTAAACTATGATCTATGGGTTGAGTTCCACAACATCTGTCATTCTGATGAAGACCCTCCTTCCTCCTAGAGACCCCTTTCCATTATTTCTTGCTGCCGACATTTTTCAGCCAATGAAATTGAAATGGCTGCATTCTCTCAACATGCACGCGCATCGACCAAACCTGTACCAGTAGGGGGCGCTGTCGTACAGGACGCTCCATGTGT
This sequence comes from Callopanchax toddi, assembly GCA_006937965.1. Taxonomy (NCBI): domain Eukaryota; kingdom Metazoa; phylum Chordata; class Actinopteri; order Cyprinodontiformes; family Nothobranchiidae; genus Callopanchax; species Callopanchax toddi. The sequence continues at coordinate 393,435 of SSNR01000347.1, forward strand.
TTCTCTGTTTACAGTCTCGTTCACTGAGGACTCACAGCTCATTTCTACTAAAAACCTACCCATTCTCCAGCTAAAGACGAATTTATTTTTATTTTTAAACCTTTCACTTCACAGAATGGCAAGGCTTGACAGGATTACGCGTTTATTTTGGTCAGAAAGTTCATCCAGGGCCGAGTCAAGTTCAGCTTCAGAGTCCAGCAGCAGCTCTCTGCTAACAGAGCTAATATCAGAAGCAGCAGGGACAGAGAGGGCTCATCAGACCCTCATAGTGTTGTTGGAATAAGATTGTGAACTGTGAGTGATTAAACCCTACACATTGAGCTGTACAGTTCATGCCCGCAACGTATATGCACCGTGTGCATGCGCGCACACGCGACCGGACACGCGTGTCGAGATATTTTGAGGAGGAGCCTTTGGACGCTAGATTCAAAAACTGCTCTCTTGCTGAAATAATCCAGTGTGCGGCTTTAAGAGAATAAATCAGGATCATCTGATTAATAGCAAAGCTTAAAGAAAGTCTGAATCCATTTTATTTTTTGCTTCTGACAGTCAGCCAGCTGCAGCAGCAGTGCTGGAAGATATTCAATGTTTAATACATTAAGGGCAAAGACATTTAATAATACCATCTGCCTGGAAAGACTGCTTCTTGTTTTACTGCATGCCATTTAAAAATGTTCAGGGTCTCAAACTATTTAGTTTGGCTCTACATCATAGAAAAACATGGTTTAAACAACTGATTTTTAAGACATTTGATAGAAATGAAGGTTTCTAAAACTACAGCAATATTACAAAACATGTCAACAAAAGCTTGTGGAGAGCTACGGTATTAGTGTGGGCTTTTAAAGTGACTTCTGAACAGTTTAAAAATATTTTAGTTTTAAAAACAAAAACCCAGTATTAACAACTACAGTCAAGAATAAAATTTAAAAATCATATTTGCTCTCTGAGGTTTTATTTATTGTTGTCCCCACATTGCTCTTTTAGGATAATCTGGTTCATTGTTTTCGTGCCGGACTGCTCAGATATAGAACATAATGATCTCACCTGCTCTGCACTCAGTAATCACCCTCCCCAGTCTAGATCTAGACACAATGAAATGACCACTCATTTCTTTTTCTCACTCACTTGCCATAACATTGACATTATATTTACATTAAACATTACACATATTATCATTAACATAACTGCTACATGTCTTCATTATAATGTGTTCACTTACTTAGGCATGGACCAGCAGCTGCAAAACCTTGATAATTAAAAATGAATATCACCCAAAACAAGCCATGAAATATTTCTGTGTTCACACGTTAGCATGCATTGTCAGGTCAGGTTGCAATGCATTATGGTCTATTTCTGTGCTCTTTCTATTTCTAATATAGAGTATAATGTCGGTGCTCTACTTTTATTGGACCACATGATAAGTTTTCAACAGCTCTAGATAGTGAATGAAAGAAAAAAATAACCAGTCAGAAAATGGCTGACTCACTATGGGTTAACATTTCAAAGTTCCTGGTTCTTCAGCTTTATGGTCACTTCACTGGGTTTATTAATACATATTTTTAAATTAATACCTGCCTGTTGATAAACCTGTCTGACATTATTTAAAATATTTCTGCCTTTAGAGACACTTGAAGGAACTAGAGGCAGCATTTGTAAAACAAAACAAAACAATGCATGTTCAGTTTTTTGAAGTTAAAGGGGGATTAAGCATTTTAAACTAAAAAGAATGAGGTCACTCATGTATCGTTTCATTGTCTTGAACAGGCTGTGAGTTGTGTGCTTCAAATAAGGCCAGAAATTCCCGCGCTGTCCCACGGATGTGACGTCAACTGACACTGCTCACGCGTTCTGGAAAGCTTCAAAAATAATAAGAAATGTATATGCAGTAGGTGGCAGTATTGCACCGTTGTGTCTTGTGCCAATGGCCAATTTACTACCTCTGGACCTGTTTTTTTTCTCATAATACTGGAGGTATGTGGACAGCGTTCATGAAGCTGACAACCACTCTGATGGATTACAGGGTTTCACAGAGCTAAAGGTGCTGTTCTAACGTTGATCCTGTCCCTCACAAACTGAATTCAGAAAGACGCATCATTAATCAGTCAGCAGCTGATGGTTTTTCTGTAATGTTTGATAGAAGCTTAGTTCATGGTGAAGATGCAATGTCCTTCATCCAGTCATTTAATCAGCAGTGTTCTACTATCTTAGATAAAGTAGCTCCAGTTAAACAAACAGTGGTATCTCATAGAAGGAACAGTCCCTGGATGAATGAACATATTTATAATCTCAGAAGGACATGCCGTAAAGCTGAGAGGCTTTGGAAATCAACAAGAATGGAAATTCACCGACTGTACCTTAAGGAATTGATAACATCTTTAAATGAAATGGTTAAAAACTCCAGAGCTGTTTACTTCTCTCAACTAATTTCCTCAAATAAAAACTCCAAAGTTCTGTTTGACATGATCAATCAGATAGTTTCACCTAAAACGCCCCAAATCCCTGTGTTCTCAAGGTCTGATTGTAACAACTTCCTTTCATTCTTTGAGAACAAAATTAGAAACATCAGGTCAGGTTTCTCACCCCCATCTGCTCCCTGTTCTCCCATCCACCCTCCTCCTTCCCATACCTGGTCCTTCTTCACACCTGTTCATTTTCAGAACATCTGTCTCATTCTTAAAAACATGAAAAAATCTTCAAGCCCAGTTGATATTCTCCCAACCTCTTTGCTTCTTAAAGCTTTTGACCTAGTTGGCCCATGCATTGTTGATTTTATCAATTGTAGCGTAATATAACCTGATTTTATCGTTATAATACGGACACACTTCTGCAAGGTTATTAGCTTAGTTTTGTCGGTTTTAATGCTAAGCAATGCTAAGCTACCTTCACTAACCTAATTATTATGCAGGATTTCTAGGATCTTTCTGATTCAAAGGGAAGACCTACGCACGTTATATTTGGAAGTTATAACCCAGAAGCAGACTTAGACTACAGTTATTTTATTAAAGAAACAGATTGAACGAACAGACAGATATGAGGTAGATGGTGCATCTTAAGAGATTCTTCTGATGTTATTAAGCTGAGAGTTAATGACGAGAGCCCGTGAGATATTTATATATCTCTAGGGAGTCTGAGCTAGTTAAAAGGAGTGTTATTTATCAAGAGCCTCAGTTTAACCAGATCGGGTTGGTACCTGCTGAGACCGCTCCAGATCGCCTCGGCGTGAGAGGTGGAGGCTCGTCGGTGAGATCGTTGGTCTGACGAGCCTCGGACTAGCCCCCGGGGGACGTGAAGTCACTCGAGGCACGGAGGTGTCTGAACGAGTCGGGGTCAGCGGCTCCATGATCGGCTGGTGCAGAGGCTAACAGGCTTTTCCCATGGCTGGTGAATAGAAGCAGACGGATGGTGTCTGGCTTCTCAGCCGGAGGAATGTCCTCGACCAGTGGGACTGGTTACCCACGAGCTCGGTCGGCATCGAAGCCTACCGTGTAACGGAGAAAAACGGAGGCCGTGTTCTCTCGTTGTTGGCTGAACGAGAACTGTTTAGCTTCCAGACAGGAAGCCGGACAGAGGGCACTTTGGACGCGTGGCCCAATGGGAAGTAGTTACCAAGTCACGTGGTTCTCGTCATTAAGGAAGCCCAGGAAGTTAGATGGATTATTAATATGCTTTAACCTTTTTAGCAAAAGTAGAAACATGAAATAATACTGATGCAACATCAACATTCATGAATACTGGAAGAAAATGAATTAATCATATTAAGACATTTCTGGACAGTGGATTAAAGGTGGTGTCTTTTTAGAATGAGACATCAAAGAGTTCTTAAGTTTAATTATTAATTAAAGGAAATCTTCTCATTCTTCCGACACGACCGGGTCCTGGAAGGAATGTTGATTCAGGTTACAACATAATAAAAGAGTCATTTTAATCCAAGTTATTGGGACAAAAGATGAGTTATTGTTGTGATGAACCAGATGTCAGAATTCAGAGATAGTAACGCCTTGCCGGCGCTACATATCCCCCCTTATTTCAAGACGAGGACTCCTAGCAGAAGGTCGTTGCCTTGAAATACCAATCCGATGATGGAGGACAACGTGGGTCATCATGAACCAAAGGGAAGAAAGGTTTGTGGTACCTTTCCACCGGACAGAGTCAATCAAAAATGAATCAGAGCTTGAGTTTTACCAGACACAGGGGCACCTGTGTCAGTGACCTTCAGGAATCAGGAAGCATCCCACACCGGAAACAGAATCAGGAGGAGGGCACCGATCCAAACGATGCCAGGAGACTGAGGAGTGGGGCAGTCCGTGAAGGGGGTAGGCAGCAGCGGGGCGTCGTTGAAGAAGAGTTCCAACCCAGAGCAGCGTCGGCAGACGAGTCGCAGACGAGACCAGTTGGGACCTTGGACGTCCGGCGGCTGGACAGTAGAGCAGAAGAAAGGCACAGCACAGCAAAACAACCACAATCTGGTAAAGGGGCATTCAAAAGGTGTGAATGTAGGCAGATTTGGTTAAAATAAACTAGAAAAATTAAATTAATCCAATTTAAAAATAAGGCTATGTGTCAAGCCATTACATTTAATTAAGGATTTAACCTATTTAAATGATTTAAGAGCTCTATTTTTGTATAAAACTCTGAAGAGATTGACTTCACTCCCATGAGGTTACTCTAGGAGTGACACTTTTAAAGTGAATTTGGAAAGACATTACGTCATATTTTAAACTAAGTTTAACTATTTAAAGTTTGGAAATAACTTAGTAAACTAAGGATTGAGATTTTGATAACCAAAAATTGAGTTTTGGGAATAGTGAAATCAGTCATATTAGACCTGAAATCTAAAGTTTTAGAGGACATTTTGTGTTAAATGGCCTAAAGTATATTTTATCCTTCATTTTGATTTGAGGAAGGAATATTAAAATGGATTGGCTCGCCTTTACATTAATTATTATGATGAAGTAATTATTGTAAGTAATAGAAAATTAAACATTAAGTTTGATTTAAACATAAAGTAATTTTACTAATTTAATACAGCATTAGGCTGTAAAATAAAGGAACTCTGGCTTAGTGTTTACCAGGATGGACGCACAGCTGACTGGAGTACAGCAGGCGACGTCAGCAGCTCAACCAGGTCTGTTTCCCATAAAAACACATGGTTAGTAACACATGGTCAAAAGGGAGGACATGAACGTGGACACACATTCACGCCACACACACCGAAAAAGGGGACAACAGGTGGAAACCTGGGAGGCCTCAAGTCACATCACCCTCTGAACCTGGCGACGGCTCAGAGGTACCGAAGCGGACTTTGTGAGGTTTGATCTGATTTCTGTGAACCCACTTGAGGACGGGTTCTTTCGGACCCTTAGGGATCCGTAACTGGTAAACGACGGGTGAGAGTTTGTCGGTTATACGGAACGGCCCTTTCCACTTTGGGAGAAGCTTTTTAGCGAGTCTACCAGAGCCGACCTTTGTCTGCCCTGGTCTAGGCGCGTAGTTGTAAAACCAAGCCCGATCACCCACCTGGAGTTCGTCATGTGAAGCTTTTTGGTCATAATAAGCTTTCCTACCTTCAGCCGTTTTACTCAGATTTGTTTGAGCAAAGGAGAAGGCGGACTGTAGATGTCCTTTTAAGTCTTTTAGATACTTCTCATTAGTGTGAGCTGGAACAGCCTCACAGTCCCTAGGCCCATAGAGCAGGTGAAGTGGGAGTGTCATCTGCCTACCGGTCATCATCTCGAATGGAGAGACACCTGTAGACTCGTGGGGCGTGGCTCTGATAGCCATCAGCGCCAACGGANTCTGAGAAATATTTCCAAACTGAGAAAGTTGGTGTCAAAACCTGAACTGGAAATGGTTCTTCATGCTTTTATCTCCTTCCGTCTAGATCACTGTAACATACTTTTCACATGTTTGAACCAAAAAGCCCTTTATGGCCTTCAGCTGGTCCAGAACTCTGCAGCGAGGCTCCTCACTGGAGCAAACAGGAAAGATCACATCACTCCTATTCTGAGGTCTCTGACTGGTTACCTGTTAAATGTAGAGTTCATTTTAAAATCCTGACTCTAACTTTCAGGGCCCTACATGGTCAAGCTCCTCTTTATGTTACTGAACTGATAAAGCCATACGCTCCAACCCGAGCTCTCAGGTCCACAGACCAGAATCTCCTAACAGTTCCAAGGACCAGATTTAAAAGTCGAGGTGATCGCTCCTTCCAGTCTGTTGCACCGCGACTTTGGAATGACCTTCCTTTAGTTTTACGCTGTATAGACAGTCTGGACTCCTTTAAAAAGCAGTTGAAGACCCAATTATTCAAAACTGCTTTTAAATAACTCCTTTGTGTTCTCTTGTTGTTGTTTAATGATTTTGATTTGTAATGATATTTTGTTTGTTTTATTAATTTTATTTTTTTTATCATGTTTGATTCTGTTTTCTGTGAAGCACTTTGTGATTTTTTCTGTGAAAGGTGCTATATAAATAAACTTTACTTACTTACTTACTTACTTATAGATGAGCGCACAGCGACGTGTGGATGTGACGTGTGTCGGGAGCTGCTCCTCTCCCAGACTCTTTCCCTCTTCTCGGTCCGCTCACAGTGCATCAGAGGCGGCTGTGTTGAGCACGCTGCTCCCGTCCGGTGTTAAGGCTAGAATACACCGGACACGTCGGCGACACGCCACGTCGTGGCTGCGGCGTTATTTTGATTTAAAACCATTCTAGTCCATCAGATCACTCACACAGAGCTCGCCACAACGCGTCCCAGACACGCGAGACGCCGCCAGCCTGCTAAAGATTCGCACCAGTTTAAAAAGGAGCGCCAGTCGCAGCTGTGTGCGTGTGTCACGACATGTTGAGTACTTTCTGACACCGCCATTACCATGACACCGACGTTACGACGTAGAACGGCTCCTATTACGGCACACAGAAATAAACCGCCACAAACATTACGGCACACATAAACAACAGNAGCAGGTGAAGTGGGAGTGTCATCTGCCTACCGGTCATCATCTCGAATGGAGAGACACCTGTAGACTCGTGGGGCGTGGCTCTGATAGCCATCAGCGCCAACGGAAGTTTCACATCCCAGTCACTGTGGTTG
>SSNR01000347.1:416332-455425 GCA_006937965.1 Callopanchax toddi
AAAAAATACATCTACATTTAGGGTGTGACCCAAATAGTTTTAAAAAATCTGACGTTAAATATAGTCTGAAACCAACTATCTTGTACTGCCATTTTTATAAATGTGTTTCTAAGTAAATGTTCACTAAAATACTAGAAAATAACATTTATTAAACCCTTACCTGTTAGAAAGTGATCGCCAAAAACTCTAGCATTGTCTGTTTCTGCGCCTCTTTTTAGCCTGAGATTACTGATCCACTTCTGCCGTCTTCTTTCAGTACGTTTTTTTTAATTAAGTGCTTTGTGGAACGTGACTTTCGGGACACGAAAAAAACATTTGTCTTTCTCCTGATCAGAGTGGCTGCAACAACCGATCGCAGAGCATTTGAAGATTTTGAAGCCAAGTCAACAGAGACAATAGGGTTCTGTGCAGTGGCGGTAGGGCTGGGCGCCGAAACACGGTACTAGTCCGGTATCGACTGAAAGCCGTCGGTCGGTACCGATACAGAAAAACAGCTTACCGATTTTGGTACTTTTACTATGAAATCCCCTGTCAACGCTCGGTTTCATTTTCCCACCGGCGCTGCTGCACAGGTGGAGACACAGGTGGAGACACGGAGGAACAGAGAGAGCCCCTCCCCTCCCTTTCAAAATAGTTAGTGTAGCGAGTTTTGGGTTAAAAATTCCAAAAAACTCAAAAGTTAGGCTGCATTTTGGAAAGGTAAATGGGAACAGAGCCAAATGCAACATATGCTATGAGATTTGTGCTGCGAAAAACAGGAGTTCCAGCAATTAGTCGAAGCCACGCATATGGAATTAACTTGCTGCTGCAGCGTCGTATTCAGTCCGACTCCCAGCTTACAGCCTCTGCTGTATCCGGAGGTGTGTGAGGGAAGAGACAGTGACATAACAGAAAATTCCCGAGGTGAGCAATAAATATCGGTAATAATAATAAAAGCATAAATATTCCAAAAACGATGGTTTATACTTAAAAAAAAAAAGCGTTTATTACTTGTTTTTACTCATTTTTTCTCAGAATACATTTAGGTACTGAAAAAAGTACCGGTATCAAAAACTAAGTATCGTTAAAGTAGTATCGAAAAATATTTAATGGTACCCAGCCCTAAGCCAGTGTTTTTCCAACCTTTCTTGGGCCAAGGCACACTTTTTTATTGAAAAAAAAAATCACAAGGCACACCGGGAGGCAGGGGTCAGGGAATCCAGTACTAACACCTGTCAGAACCTCCCAGACTGGAGTCACAAGCCCACCCAACATTCACCAGACCAAATGAGAGCTCATTGATGGTTGATAAAGTTATCAGATGAATTTTGTCGAATCAAACCTTTTAAACACTAAAACAACTTAATCTGTCAGGACTGCAGCTGTTTTCAAAGGCTCATCCTGTTTTAATAGTTTTACTGTAGAAACTCTCATCTCCTGACAATAAAGGATTAGATTTAGTTTACAGATGACCTGATTAAAGTTAAACTGTCTATTTTTTACCACATCAAATAACTTCAAACTGATTATTTTCATCAAAAAGTGATTGTAACATCCAGTTTATCTGTGATGGATTAAATCTGCCTTAAAATGACTTTATTTCTCTAATGTTAATTTCATTATCCGTGTTACAGCATGCACGACTCTGATTTGTTGAATTTCAAACTGTCAGGCTGAGAAACTTGTGATGCACGCTCTCATTATGACGACAGGCGCGAGCACAGCTGCTACTCACCAGTCTGACAGGTGATCAGAATAACGGGACCTTCAGCCAAAGAGAGGAGACATTAAAGAAAAAAAAAAAACAGTGAACCTTTCAGACCGTTAAAAAACGAGTTATGCTGATGGGTTTTTACTCCGATTTATTTATTTACTAAAAATTTTTTTTCTTTTGCCAAATGCGCATTACTCAGGATCAAACCGAAATGATGACGACCCAACCCAGTGTCTGTGGACCCGCTGATCTGTTTTATGGACCGGGCAGATCAAAGTATGAATTTTTAAAAGTCGGGACTGTCGTTGCTTGTCCACCAGGAAACACCAGAGAGCCAGTCCATGACTGGTTGACGCGGCGGAAGCAAAGGGTCTGCGACTCGAGTCGTGAACCCGTTGCATCAAGCGATCGTCTGCCTCCCCCTCCTCCTCTTTTTCCTCCTCCTCGACTAAGTCCTAACCACAGACTTGATGCGGTCCAGTTTGGCGGGAGGAGGCGTGCCGGTGCTGAGCGTGTCGTGGGCTGCGGCATCTCAGAGCGCATCGTGCGTCTTCCCAGAGCGCACACTAACCCCGGATCAGGTCCAGGTCCTGAATTTGCTGCGCGGTCTGACTCCAAACAGAACCAAAGTCTGCCATTTGGTGATTGCTGGCACAGATGCACGACAATGGAATATTATTTGCAGATAATAGTTTTCAAAAAATGTGTTTTAGACCAATAGGTGAAATTGAATAATTTCCTGCGGCACAGCTGACGATCCTCACGGCACACTAATGTTCCGCGGAACAGTGGTTGAAAAACACTGCCCTAAGCGGCTGTTACGTCCTGACCCCCATCTGCATTTGGTGACGTCAATGCTACGTCATGTGAAACCTAGCAATAGCAATAGGGTGTCAAATTATTGCATTATTTGTTATTAAAAAATTACTGCCATATTTAGTGCATTATGTTTTTTAATCACATTGATCTCATTTTTATATCTTTAACTTTACTGTTTCTGCATGCGGGCTTCTGTTGTAGTGGTGTGTGTGTGTAGGTGTGTGTGTGTGTGTGCTGGCAATGAAGTGCTGCAGAGTTTATGTGTCACTGAGCAGCCCTGTGAGGCTCCTTAGAGCTCCACACTTTCAGTATGGCACCGGCGTCACTGAGCATCCATTATTTTTGAGCATTCCCTAGCTGCCTCCCACAATAGGAAGTGCAAAATAAAACAAGCCGCTCAATTCACGGACTGCACAACCAGCCCACAGTAACCACAGCCAGACCAGCGGTGCCATTGGCCTACCGAGCATTGCCCAGTATGCCAATCTTTTCGTCTACCACCATAATTTAATAAATTTACACAAAAATACGTCCAGATGAGGGCTTTCCTTAGCAATTGTTTAGGCAAGATTATAAATAAGATTAATTAGAATAATTAATTACAGATCATAATTAATTAAACCCTCATTTTGTAGACAGCACTATATAACAATACTCTCAATAACAAAAGTCTCATGAGAGACACTGCTGCAGATTAGTGCCAAGTTAGTGGCTAATTTACTGTATTTGAACCAACTCTTGCTCGTGTCACACTGATGCATTAGAACTCTTTACTATGCACTTGTAAACCTCTATAATTAAGTATAAAATCATTTGTGTAATTGAAGGTGTTGATGCTGCTGCAGCAGGAGGAGCAGTAGTGTAGTAAATCCAACGTCGTCTGGTTGAAGCAAACACTGTAAACAGTGATGTCCAATCCAGGTCCCAGCGAGTTTCCTCCACTTTAACACAGCTGAGTTTAGCCAGCGGGTGATTAAAGGCCTTCAGCAGAGCTTGATGACATGCAGAACAGAATCAGGTGCAGGAAAACAATCAGAACCTGCTGGAAGCTGCCATAAACTAAACAAAGGGTCTCCGGGCTTGAAGACACTGAGAGACCGTGTCACAGCCTTACATAGTTTAGCTGTTTTTGAAGTGGCGTTCAAACTTTTCCCTGTAACTTTTCATTCACTCTATAGAGCCAGACTTCACTTTGTGCATCTGAAGTGGTTCACATCATTAGTTTAAACAGACCACCATGCATTGCAACCTGAGCACACACAGTATGCTAATGTCCACATTTTAACACAGAGCACAAAAAAATGATTGAAATATTTATAGAAACATGTGAACTGAGACTATACTTAAACAATTCATAAAGATTTAACAGTAACTATGTTAAAGTGAGCAGCAGTAAACTGGTGTAATGCAGCGCCCCTACTATAAAACTGTTGATTTGTACATAAATAAACAATAGCTTTATATTGTAATACTAGTTCCATGCTGTAGAAGGTTGCAGCAACACCCCATGTTCTCACATATTTGTGTAAACAGATGATGTCAGTGTTCAGGGAGCAGATGATGTTTATTTCATTTTCCCATCAATAAGCAGCTCAATAACGCTGTCCGTCACCTCAGACTCAGGCCAGTATTCTGCTGGTTATTTATGCGACACATAACTGTGATAGCTCGCCGCTTCATTAGGAAGTACTTCAGCATTCAAGTAGCACTCAAAATGTAAAACCACCAGACTGTCCCCTATACACACACACATGGTGGTGAGGGTGGACACCTGGACTGCACACAGGTGGAGTTAATTAACTAATTATGCTACTGCCTGAAGGTAAAAGCAGCACCAGCGTTTCATTCAGGGTGTAAATAGCAGGAAGATCAACACAGAGGCATGTACGCCTTGATGGTGGAATTTTACATCCTGGAGTGTTTTTAAAAAATGTTCTTAAAAGACTATTTGGGTCATTGAGCGTTCTGTCATTTATTTACAGTGAGGACAACACACATCAGTTCAAGTCCTAGAAACAGGAAGTAGTCCTCTGACTGTAACAATACTCATGGGTGGTCAGATCAGGAGAGACACTGCTGCAGATCAATTAGCTGCTAAACAGTTATTTAAAACAACTCTTGGTCCAAAAACCCATCCTGATGCATGAAAACACAATATCACCTGTTTGTAAATGATGGGAATGTGTGTTTAGTTCATTTCAACTGAACATCTGACTACTCTGCTACTGTATGTCCTGCTGCAGCAGCATAAACCCAATTAGCTAAACACAGTCTCGTGCTAAATTGTAAATGTGTCCAAGCAGGTGGTATGAGTCCTGTGTGACTTTCTAAATAAGTCTTTTTAGATACTCAAACATTATCATTGGTTTGCAGCAGAGTCTCTCGTGATCTGAGTAGCCATGAGTATTGATGCAGTCAGAGGACTACTTCCTGTTACTCGAGACTCCACCTGCTTTGAGTGATGTCACCGGTGTGGTCCTTATAGATAACTGGTGGAACACCACCTCCTGAAATCACTTTAACTTCCACAACATCTTAAAAACTTAGAATTTACTTTTAATTTTTTGCTTTTATTTATTCATTTGAGGCAATGCGTTATTATGTCAGTTAATAATAATGTAAAATAAAACATCTTAATATTATTGTAAATAATAATAACTTTGTGTATTATTGTTATTTTTTCTCATTGTGACGACTTTTGGGACACAAAAAGGTCCCGGTCTACCGTTTATTTTAATTTCAATAGAAATGAATGAATGAAATTACATTTATTTGGAAGGGTACATGAAACTAAAATGTATATCTTATGCACAATACAAGTACATAAACTATTTTGAATGCTATGACTCCTCCTACTACTTTTAGAACTACTAATGCCATTTATCTTTATTTGTATATTTCTAGATGTTTGATTAAAAGTAGCGGACCAGGGGTTCTGCCAGCCCACCCTCCCGTTAGCGATGATGAGGAGGAAGATGATGTGACCGTTCTGACAGTCTGAGCAACATATGATGTCCCCAAGCATGTCTGCTGCCACAGTACAGATGAGTTTATGTGCTTTGACCGGTCCCTGCATGGTCCACGCCCCTGTGAACAGGACCCAGCTAATCAGTGAGCGCTGCAGCAAAAAGAGACAGCAATATGAGGTCCAACAGGGTCTGCTGGGTCTGCAGGATCCACTTCTGCCTAAAGGCTGACTGTAACTTCCTCTTAAATATCACTGAGCCTAAAATAGAATCTAAATGTAAATAAATAAAGTGCTCCTGTTTTCATACCATGTTCTTCTATTATGTTCTAAAATTACATTCTAAAAATTGTATTAATCACAAACAGGGAAAGGACCCAGTTATGGTCAACTCGTTCATGATTTTCTATACGGACAAAAAAAAGAAAAACAATAAATAATAAAAAAAACAGAAAAATAAAAGTCTTGTTATATCCTCCAATAACAATAGTACACAGTAAAAACACCAGTGTTAAATCAACATTAGTGTTGATTTAACACTGGTGTTTTTAGGCATTTCAGTGAGTGTCTTATGAAGGGTTAAAGTACACATGCATGTTTAATTCGAAATATTTAAATTGTTTATAGATTTAGTTTTGATTGTAATTATTTATTTTAACATTATTCGATGCTAAATGTGATTAAATATAACTGTTGATATTTCTACAGCCTGGGTCCCACAGGAGGAGCGAGTGGCGCTCCGTGGTAGGGCCGCATCTGAGTTTTCTAGTCTCCCCAGAAGCAAGGCGCCATTGAACGCAGCTTGCAAAATCATGAGATAGTCACAACATCTCACAGGAACTGAGAACAGGGAGTATGAAGTGCATCTTTTGGTATCTGTTTGCTCAAAACTACCATCATGTTTTGTGGAATTATCTTTTAACTCTTCAACAATGGGTCAGTGAGCCATTTATTGGAATAGTTTCTAAATCTAAACTCTCAATTACATAAATATTCCACTATGAAACGCTCCTCGTCCATGCACTGGAGGTTGTTTATGTTTGCCATACTAGGAGCAGTTCAGCGTATTGTTGTAATTTTTGCATCATAAAGTACTCCATAATGTTGTGACACACGTGTCTCAGCTCAGAAATAGAACTGTCGCGTATCTTTAGCGCCATGGGGCGGACCAGCACATCTGGGACGCAACATGGTGGACCTTGGGGGACTACTTTATCTGAGTACAATGGTTTCTATTCAAAATCACGGCTCATTGTTTGTTGCATGGTGGTGCAGCTGGGTGCACGATTACTAATGAGTTTTTTCTGAGTACTCTGGTTTCTCCCACTGTCCCAAAGAACATGCATGTTTGGCTAATTGGTGAATCTAAATTGTCCCTAGGTGTGAGTGAGTGACTATTTGTCTCCATGTGTCCCAGTGATGTACTGGTGGCCTGTCCAGGGTGTCTCTCGCTTCTCGCCTCATGTGGCTGCTGGAGACAGACTCTGGCTCGGTACAGGATGAAGTGGTTTCACACAATGAATGAGTCAGTGATGAAGCCCAGCCATCACCTGTCTGGATCCAACAGGTGTTTTGATTCATTTGTCATTTAAATATGAACTCATTAGAAAATTCATAAAATGGGTAAAAAGGGAGTAAACATTGTTTTAGAATGCAAAAATAATTAGAGAATTTCAATAAATTGCTCCAGGATTGATTTAATCATTAAAAAGCTGAAGAAGGAATGAAAACAGATTCTGTTATAAATGAATGTCAGAGTGAAATGACACCTATGTGCTGCTGTGTTTACTTCCACACCCATCAGTTATGCTGTGCAGTCAAACGCCAATCACTGAATCCCCCAAGTCAATCTTTCAGACAGTCAATTACACAGCCAGCTGCAGTGTCAGTGAGACAGAAATAAGGTCAATTTAAACACTCAGTCAAAGCTGCTCACCTCCATCACACCTTCTCACCTGTTACATCTCAGCAGTTTCAGCACATTAGCTGTCAACAAGCTGGACAGGCTGCAGCTTGTTCTAAATTCATAAAAACTCCAAAATAAAGCGAACAATAGATTTCAACAATAAACAGAGAATAATGATGTATTCTAGGAGAAAGGCCCATTTCATTACCATCTGGGTCTGTTTTCTGTCATTTGTTCAGCACATGAATTCAGCCAACCGGTCAGTCAGTCATCTGGCTAATTTATTTAACCAACCATCCATTCAAGCTCTCAGCCAATCGGTAAACTTGTTAATCGGCCAAATGCCTCTCACATAAATACAGAGCTCTATCCGCTCTGGATCTCAACCACAGCTTTATTTTAACCAACAGGACAGAAGCTCACAAAATGCATTTTGTTATTTTTATAGGAACAGATGAGTGAAAATGTACCTCCTGAGACAGATTTTATGTTTAATTTCAACCTGGTTTCACAGAAAAAACACACACACCAAGCCATGTGATGGGTCCATACAGCTGCCTTACATATTTACATGCCATGTAACATACAGGGCATGCATTCTGCTGCCTGATGTCATGAAATAGCATGGCATGTCATCTAATGTAGTACATTGTTAGTTTTCACCTTATTGTTGGTGCTTTTTTACATATTTTTTTTGTCATTTTACACAATACACAGTGACAAAATGACACCTCAACTCACACAAGTCAGAAAATATTAATAAGCACATAAATGACACAAAAGTGCCTGGAAGGCTGTGCTATTTGTGCACACTGCAATGAGAACATGTTGCTTGTTCAAAGTTCAGCTGAGGTGTCACATTGTGCACGTCACTGAGGAAACAGGAGTTTGGAACAAGACGGGTAACCTCAGGTGAAATACACTTAAACAGCTTCATTATTTTACAGAAACTAATGTTTCACATCAGTGGGCGACACTGGTGCTGTGGATGATCTAAAGGTTATTATCCTAAACTGAACCTGACCTGGTGTTATGAATAAACTAAATGTATGTACACTATGGATGTGTCGATCAGGTGTTTTGGCCCTCGAGTCCGAAGCATTTGATTTTGGGCATCTACCAATACGAAGGCCCGATCCGATACTTCTATAGTCATGGGTGCACTTAAAATTTTTATGGAGGTTCTCAAGGGAGAACCTTGCACTGATGCTTGGTATGCAGTCCCTTGCCATAACCAGGAGGAGGGAGTGCATTGCGCAAGGCATCAGCGCTGCAGCGGTCTGACACACCCTCTCCTCCTGGACGGAGGCTCAGGGCGTTCGGACTGTGGAGCTGGTTGTTGCCATCTTTTGGGGCCTTTGACAGTTCTGTGTCCAGAGTCTAAGTGTGAGAGTTCCCCCACCATTCCCCGCAGGATGTGAAGCCCATCAGCCCGTGGGATGCACGGTCCAGAAACATGGAACAAACCCAGCTTAGAGTATCAATCCCCCCTCACTCGTGAACAAGACCCCGAGATACTTAAACTCCTCCACTAGAGGCAGGACTGCCCTCCCGACCCGGAGTTGACAAGATACCCTTTTCCGACTGAGAACCATGCCGTCAGACTTGGAGGTGCTGATCGTCATCCCAGCCGCTTCACACTGGGCTGCAAACCTCCCTAGCAAGAGCTGAAGGTCAAAAAATGTTTGTCAGATCTGAAATTGATGATACCGTTACCTTTAGGACTTTTTTTTAAACATCTGGGATGTAGAAATTCAAAACCAGGATTCATTGATTGATTTGTTGACAAAATAAAATATATATTTTTTCCATTTGTTTTATTTGTGAGAATTTTTAGATAAAATACTTAAACATTGTTTAATATTTAAATAGTACAATATTTGAAGTGTTGGTTACTAGTAAGGTTGACTTAATATTTTCATGTTGACTTTTTTCTGCCCATGACAAAAAGATTTTACTTACAGGTCCTTAGGGGTGCAACGGATCAGAAAACTCACGGATCGGATCGGTTCACGGTTTTGAGTCACGGTTCGGATCAATTTTCGGATCAGCATAATGAAAAAGAAAAGCCAAAAAACTTTGCTCTCTCATTATTTTCTAAAACACGGAGCAACTTTTTTATGCTCAATCCTCATAAATACAAACTGCATTTAACTCAAGATGTCAATCTGATGCTTCAATAAAGTTTTGAATCATATTAAAACAAATTAATGGGGGAGATGGACTCATGTGCGCACCTCAGGGTCACAGACCTGCTTCTGTCAAACTAGCGGTCACAGCTGGGGGGGGGGCTGCGGAGGGGCGTGACGCACGAGGCGCTGCTGACTGAACTCCGGTTATATTAACGTTTATTAACTCGTATAAAAGCCCAACATAACGCTATCTTAGACAGAAATAGGTGAATCTAGTTTGTCTATCAGAAAGATTCCAGCTGACGGAGAGAGAGACGGAGGAATCAGAGGCAGCGCGCAGCAGAGACTGGATATTGATCAGGGATCCTTCGTTCTGGTGTACTAAAACGGCTGAAGCCAACAGAGTGAACCTCTATACGTGATGCAAAACGAACCCCTTTCTAAGAGGGGAATAATCTGCAGATTCACAGCGCGTAAGAACTGAACATCGGGAATTATGTAGCGACGCACGCGCTCTGCATGAACCGCGAACCACGTGCGTTCCGAACCGTAGAGGGTGATCCGTACGAACCACGGATCGATGATGATCCATTGCACCCCTACAGGTCCTATATTCTGCACTTTCTATCCACTCTGAATCCATGTCTTTTACATCTCAATAACATGTAAAAGCTATGCTTTGGTCAAATTGACTCTTACTGTGTGCAGCTGTTTCATCCAACCTCCTGTTGGTGGACCTTCAGGAACTCAGATGAAGGAAGTAAAAAAAGACTTGTGCTCGTTGATGCAGCCTGTCATAAAGTGGAGGTTATAAGCAGGACCCAGGTGCAGATGAAGAACCAGCAGCAGGTAGGTGAAAATAAAGATTTCTTAGAGCGACCCACACTAAAACTAGCACACAAGAACAACTACACAAAACAACAATGAGGGTCTGACGGGGAATGACAGGACAAGGGTGCTTATGTAGGGAGTGAGGTGATCAGTGGAACAAGACACAGGTGGTGTGATGACTAGGGAGAAACACCTGTGAAAGAGGAGGAAACGGAAAACAAAGGGGAGGAGCAGACAAAACCTGTGGGAGGAGAGGAGCAGGGGACATGAGAATCAGGGAAAAAAACAATACCAAGACTATGAACTGCTGTACTTTGCTCGGAGCTTCACCATGACTGTTTGCTAACGTTTGTGAGGATGTGCGCTCCCATGATTCTTAAAGGGTGGGGGTGGGCTCAGGTAGACAAAGGTGCTCATGATTGTCCTCTAGAGAGGAGTGATCTTTTCCCTTCTTGACATCAGCAGGGGAAAGATTTTGAAACCATCTGTTTAAACATTAGGTCAAAACGCATTGCCCCAAACTGAGAATAAAGAAGTGAAAACAGTAAAAATATTTTAACACTTTTGGGTCTCATATACACTCTTTGGAACTGATATGACTGTTAAAATACCTTTTATTTTGTTTCCCATGTCCTGTCTGGCAGTATAGCGATCAGAATTGATGTCTGAGTGCCAAAAACAAGCCTTACAGATTTACTATCACAGGTGAGGTGTTAAAGCTGCTGCAATTAAAAATAATAAATAAAAATCTTTATTGGATTTATTGGTTTTTGGTTTAATTTGAATCCCAATGGACAGAAATGAAGGGGGGGTATAGAAAGAGGTGTGGGGGAGAAAGTTAACAGAGAAAGAAAAAAGTACAAGAGGTACAAAAAATCTGCTTCTGGACCTGCAACGAGAGAACAAACAAACAAAACAGAGGGCATAGATACAACAGCAATACACAGCATATAACTTTACAACAAATGCACACAATAAAGATTGATTCGCCAGCAGCAGGCCACACGCAGGCAGAGCCAACCTGGACCCAGAGACCCAAGGCCTGAGGGCGACCTGACCCCAGCAGAACCACCAACACGTCGGCGGACAGAGGCACCACCCACCAGCAGGAGGTGTGGCAGAGGAAGATAGGCCCCACATTAGAGCAGGGCCTAGGCTGTCCCAGGAGAGAGGAGGACAGGACCTCATAATATGGGACCTTTTAAGCTGCACTTGGTAACATGGAATACAAGCTAGGTATCGCTAGCTATTTTATACAAACACGTCTCATAGCACTCACCCCTCCCGTCGGGTATAATCCGTATGCCAGCCTTCCCACGGCCATGGGACCATGCATTGCCACGGTTACAATAAAGACCAAAACTCCAGCCATTGAAACGTTCCCCCAGGTATTTCCTCTTTTTACGTCCAAACGTTTTTAGTTTTCTGCTAGCTGAAAATGTGTTTTTCTTTTTGGGACTCTGGTATTTTTTCCTTAAATTGAAGCGCCAACAGCCGGCTGTTTCTGTCCTTCTTCATTGCTTTCATTACTGAGATTTTTAGAGAACTGCGGGACAACCACTTTATTTTTATTTACTTTTTTTATCGCCACAATATATTTATAGCTGTACTATGTTAGAACGTTGTTAAGAGGCATGAAAAAAAAACATTAAAAGCTACATTTTACCAATCTACCGAATGCAGCTTTAACGAATAGTAAAGATACACTGTTTGTAAACATTGTCAGCTGTTCTAATATCACCAGCTGGTGTTTTTGGATCCTGGTAACAACCATTTTCAGTGGAAGAGACACAAAAAACACTGATCAGAGATGAAGAAACAACATTTACAAGCAACAGTGATGTGTGTAGTGCCTCCATGTACTGTAGGTGTTGGATTAAGACTCAGAAACAGCAGACATCTTAATTACCCTCTTTGCTGCGTTGACGTACAACTTAAGTACAGAAGTAACATTGGATTTACCATCATGCTCTATCCTGTACATACAGGGAACGTGCTAATTTACTACTGGTGCTTACAACAGTCACACAATCTCTAAAAAGGGTTTTTATGGCATATCTACTAAAAGAAAGCTGTTTTCTCTGTTTGGACTGATATAATAAAGTAACAAACATGAGTAGAAAAGGCTTTCAGCTTCAGAGGTGAGAGAAATGTTGAAAGAAGGTGGGTAAGAGCTGAAGATGAGAACAAAAGTGATGAAGACAGCTATGCAGAGTATCGACCGAGCTCTGATGAGTCCAGTGGGGAGGAAGATATAAAGCTTCATGGAGAGAACGGGGACAGAATGGAAGGAGACTGAGGCTTTGTCAGAATCTCAGCTAGAGGTGGAGGTGTAAAGCATGACAGAGGAAGTGGTGATGGAGTCCAGCTCTGGTTTTGCATTACATCCTTATTTGATGTAATATGTCGAAAAAACAATTTAAATTCTTTTTATAGCTTTTCTTTCAGAAAAATGTGACTTTAAATAAAGTCAACTCAGTTTCATAGTGATGAAAAGTTATGAAAAACATTTTATTCTCACAAGGACTTCCAGAAATCACTCTGCAGTGAAGTGATTTAACAGCTTGGATCTGAAAGACAGAGCCTTCACCAGATCATTACCCGTGTTTTCCTGTGTGAAATTTATGAACTTGAGTTGTGCTTTCATCAAGTCCAAGGACTCCCAAAGCATTTCACACTACATTCAGCCATTCATTCACACTATGATGGCAGTTAGCTACACGGTAGCCACAGCTGCCCTGGAGTGGACTGAGAGAAGCTCTAACCACCGCTGGACTGGCCATCGGCTGATGGGTTATTTTGAGCCAGCCTGGGCACTAGTGCATTACGTTGCGGTGCCAAGTGTGCAACCCGTGATTTGAGAGACTTGTAATTCTCACTTCCTTTTGTGGGGCGCTGCTAAGGAGCGCTCATACGGCCGCAGATGCTCAGTGACACACGCTGCAGTCAACCTCCCTCTCTGGGACAAACTCACAAAAATGACAGCATACGTACCGAAACATCAGCACCAAGTACTCTCTTGAGTACCTCAATGACTATATGTGCTCCTCTGTAAATAATCATGGTGGGCTGTCGTGGCCAAAAATGCCAGCGCCATTTTTTGGTCCCAGCCCTGGCTGGAGCTGATGTACAATCGGTGCAACTGGGCCCTCCTGACCACCACCAGCAGGCAAGGTGGGTGAAAGGTCTTACCCAAAAACACAACAAGGAAACCTAACCAGACTGTTGGCAGACAACCACTCGACCTACTGAGCTACATGCCAAAGTGCTATAATGTAGATCAAGGATTCCCAAACTGTGGTGCGTGCACCCCTGGGGGTGCGCAAGCTGCCACTAGGGGGTGCGCAAGATGAAAACTGTAATGGCGGAAAAATGTAATAATTACACATTTACAGTGTTTTTTCCCCACTCAATAAAGATGTGTAAATAAACATGTATATCATTATTGTGTGGAGCTGTGGGACAATATATTGATGAACTCTGAGTCTTTTTTCTGTCAATCATGTGAACTCCTTCGAGCAGACCTTTATTTTGAAGGCGACGATAACTTTTACTATTAGTTCCGGGGCAAAGTTGCGCAAACTGCTGGGCTGTTTATCTTGTCAAATGGATATTATTTATTCAAAGAATCCTTCTTGACAGCTTGTAACGACTCTGCCGATTGATTCCATGTGTGTCCTTATTTAATCAACTCCATGGTGAGTTGTTTTCTTTGTTTCGGTTGTTTTACTAAAGATGCAGCTAACGCCGATGAGCTAATGGCTAACAGAGCTGGGTTTTAATTTAAAAACACTAAGCAGTTAGTTAAGCGAACCGTCAGCTTAAACCAGTGTAGTAACCTCTTGCTGACTTCCAGCATTCGATCAGCACCCCCCCCCCCACACACACACACACACACCGTATTTACAAGATACACACATCACAAGGAAACGCCAGACCGTGCGAGGGGTGTTTAAGACCGTAAGACCGTCACTTCCGCGTCTGGGTCGCACGCATGCTACAAACAACCTCCTTGTGGTCTCAGTCTGTTCCCCGATTCGATCTGAAAGAAGCTTCTTAAAAATAAATTTTCCCTGAAGCAAACCCGATGGCTTCATAGCTGCAATGTCAGTAAGTCACGTTCTGTAATTAGGCCTCCACAGGCTGTTCTCGCCCCCAGGTATACATCTGTGCTAGAATATCAATGTGAAAGTCATCATAGCTTACTTAGTATAGACCCAGATCCCACCCCAACTTTGAGAAGAGACTAAAGGCAAATGTTTTTTGTCATGCAATAAGAGTCTGGTGTTAACGCAGCATGTTAATCCCGATATCGACTCACCACTAGTTCTAACATAGTATAGCTATAAATATAATGTGGCGATTAAAAAAAAGAAATAATTTAATAAATTGGTTGTCCCAAAGATCTGTAAAAACCTCAGCCAATCATATGTTTTGGACTGAAAGCAACTATTGGACAATCCGGTTGTCTGTCTCGCTGAAGCGCCGCACTTCTGCACTTCCTTGGATTCTCCATTAATGCGTGCTGGAGCATTTTAAAGCAGAACATCTCAGAAATGAGAGAAGGACAGAAACGGCTGGCGGTTACTGCATCAATTTTAGGAAAAAATACCAGAGTCCCAAAAGAAAAACACCTTTTCAATTAGCAGAAAACTAAAAAATATTTGTACATAGAAAGAGGAAAAACCTGAGGGAACGTTAGCTTAGCGTTTCAACGACTGGTGTTTTGCTCTCTCTTGTTTATTGTGGCAATGTGCGGTCACATGTCCGGGGATTATACCCGACGAGAGGGGTGAGAGCTCTGGGACAGTGTTTGTGTAAAATAGCTAACTATACCTAGCTTGTTTTTCAGATTTACTATAGCACCTTTAAAGAGTCTATTTAATGTTTTTATCAAAACACTATTTTGAATAAACACAAGAAGGAATGAAACTAATACTGATGACACAGCAGATATTTCAGCAACATAATTGTGCTCAGACTCTAACAGCCTGGCATCAATCATGCTCTGAATAACCTGTCACATAAAAAGCACACATACATAGTAATATAGCTGAACTATATATATACAGTGAGGTACCTTATATGTAAAAATAAACGATCTGAATTATTTCAGTAATATTGCACAGAGGTGTGCTGAGTTTGGTTGTATCCTGTATAATTTTTCATGTTAATGCTCGGTGTCACTGCATTATATTATTTTCACTCAGTTCCTCTTTCACAGAGAAGGTGCTGCATCACGATAAGGCCATCACGAACACTTTTAGAAATAATGAGTGGAGCCAGGAACCATGAAAAGAATATTATTGACTGCTGAAGCACCACGGCTCTAAGAGAAATCATTAGCGAGGCTCTTTTATGCAGCATCCAACATATCAGTCCCAGCTCATCACAAGGGTGCTCTTCAGCAGTATGAATTAACTGCACAGAGTTCCTCAAAAGAGCTGATATTTAAAACTTTTTTCCTGCAGTTTAAGCTAAGATGTTTAGGTAGAACAAAATTTTTTTTTTTTTTTAACAAAATTTTGGGGTGTTGAATACGCTTTAGCCACCGTAACAGGAGACTTCATCGTCTGTCAGCGTGACTCTCTCATATACCAGTTAGAACTGACAAAGCTCATCGGATGAGAAGCGAAACGTCTTCAAGAAACCGAAGAAGTCCCGTTACCTTCATTTGAACCCTTTTGGATTATCATGACCTGGTTGACTGAGAACCTTGACCAGCATATTTCCTCGACAGCTAGATGGTTTTTGCTTCCATAGAACAAAGCATAAATGATTTGAGTACTTTTAATCCTTTAGATGAGTGTTTGAGACTGAAAAAACACCTATTAGAAGGTTTTGTATTCTTAATTTTTAAAACATTAAATATAAAGACAGAAGGCATAATATAAAACTGTTTACTCTCAACATTTTAAACGCTCCTGTCTATGACACCGAGAATCATAATGATAAAGGTTCACTTAGATGTATTTGTTCATGCAGATGAATTTCAGTCAGGTTTCCATGAGTCGAGTCTCTTCCAGCTTAACTTAATGCAAGAAAATGAAACAGGAACCACCACAACTCACATTAAAAACTAATGCAGGAAGTGTTGCATCATTGTTTTTCTTGGAACACTCACACTCCTGGCATCTTTGTTCTGCAGCACTTGCCAGATGCTGTGAGTTAATTATAAGATTATTGCTGTCAGCAATGTTCTTTATGTCATTACGGTTTAAATTGACCATTGTTCCCAATTCCAGCAGGATCTTTACAAAATCCTAAAGGGAAAAATCTCAATGTTTGTGATAAGCCCAAGCAGATGGTTGGTATGCTACCAGAAGGTCCCAGATGTTTTCATCAGACAGGGTGGTACACAGATCTGGTGGATAAACAACAAACACACTATCTGAGGCCTTTTCCACTTGAAACACTAATGAGACACAACAGAGAGGTCTCGTCTGATTTTTGGACTTTGAGCTCTGATGACTTGGGAAAACATGGCGTGTTACAGCGAGCAGATTGCTTTCTTTGTGGTGCATTCTAATGAAACGCTGTGAGAGGAGGCCTTTCACAGAGAGACAGGTTCAAAATAAAAAACATAAGGCTGAGTGACACATGGCTGGTTTTACAGTTGTAGCAGATGGTCTAATAATGAATAACAAATGATTCACTGAGCACTAAACAGTCCAGTGAATCAGTCACCAACGTCTGGGCTTAGCTGAACCTGATTAATAATATTGATCATTTGGATTGTCTGACTTTGACGTTGTACTTTTTGCAGGATGACTTTAAAACCCTTTTCCTGTTTTGTGATTTCCTCTGTCCTCCGTACCGGACTGCTTGGTGCCTCACAGTGGGCGATAATACAGTTTGCAAAGTCACTTTGTTTCTCCATTTGGGCAAAATCCAATGACCAGTTTCATCAATAAGTCAAATACAGTCTGTAAACAAGATTTTTTTAAAATAATTTTTCATCAAAACTAAAAATCTTTGTATTTAAAAAGCAACAACATTAAAGCAGAACATAGATCCACATTCAGAATGTGGAAGTTTCGCATGAAGTTCTTTACATACAATTCAATGCTTCTTTTAAGTTAACATATTTAGTGCCATCTACAGACTGTGTCAGCAGAGCGGAAAAAAAATCATCAAGGCAACTGACACCCTGGCTTTGACCTGTTGCCCTCCAGGAGGCGCTACAGGTTCATCACATCCAGGACAATCAGGCAAGAACAGTTCTTTCCCAAGAGCAATAACCACCTTAAACTCCAACATGCACTGACTTAACCCCTCAGGTCTCCCTTCTGCTCATCAATCTGTAATATCCAGTACTGATATGCTACTGACGAAAACAACAAGATCCCATCTGTATATAGCACAATGTTGCCCATTTGCTTGTTTATTTATTGTTTTTTTACTTTGTGTGAATACTTTTACAGACCGTCTTCTAGCTTTAAGTGATGTCACCAGTGGGTATGATCTATACTCTAGATAATGAAACTGATTGAAGGCCACTTGACCTAAATACATCTTTAGGTTTAATATTAAAGTCAAATAACAATTTGATGTAACTATTTATAGTCAGTTTAATAACATGATGCTAAATCTGAGAGGGTCCAGTCTCCCTCCATTAAAAGACGCACTAGGTAAGATTTCCTCTGATCAACTGAGAGTCTCCCAAAATACTCAAGTTGACATCTTCATCTGTGTATGTTTAGTGATGTTGAGGCTGTTCTTAACCTAAAATGAACCTATGTGAACTAACTCTCTTAAGTGTTCAAGTAGATGAGATGACCAGTCAGCAGGTCTACTGGTAGAGCAGATGACCAGTCAGCAGGTCTACTGGTCGAGCAGATGACCAGTCAGCAGGTCTACTGGTAGAGCAGATGACCAGTCAGCAGGTCTACTGGTAGAGCAGATGACCAGTCAACAGGTCTACTGGTAGAGCAGATGACCAGTCAGCAGGTCTACTGTTGAAGATAAAATTCTTCTTGATACTCAGAGGAAAAATGAAGACAGACTACTTCTATAGTTTGAAGATTTATTATAAGTTTAGCTGGCCAGTTTGTTCAAAATAAGCCCCAGTCAGAAGTCTAAATATCCCTAAAAATCTGCCGAACACAGGCGAGCCCGACACTTTTATAGATTGTGGCTTCTGTGACATCAACCTATCACAGTACACATCTCGAACCATTCTTAGCCAATCACATAACACCAAGCACGTGCCTTCCGCATGGACCAGTGGTGTAATGCCCTTGACCGCAAACAGAGAACAAAAACAAGGACAAATCTGACTCCTCTCACCCTATCTCTTCAGATAAGAGTTTTTCCTGGCAACCACTTGTTGAGTTTCCACTAAACAAGTCCTCTGTACGTGTGGATCTCACCCAGGGTTCCCTCCCCTGCTGATCTACACACACGAACCTGAGTTCTGAACAGTCACAGAAAGTTCAGCCTGATACCTCCAGCCTTTAAGTAGAATGAAACATATAAAACATTATAGGGATAAGATTAAAGTCCTTCACTACTGGTAGAGCAGATGACCAGTCAACAGGTCTACTGGTAGAGCAGATGACCAGTCAGCAGGTCTACTGGTAGAGCAGATGACCAGTCAGCAGGTCTACTGGTCGAGCAGATGACCAGTCAGCAGGTCTACTGGTAGAGCAGATGATCAGTGTGATACAAATCAGTGTGGATAATGACATTGTCTGACCAGCTTCAACCATCAAGGTCTTTAGCTCTGGCCCTGCGCTCCACTTGCACATTTTGGACCAAAACACTTTTATTTATGGGACCCAGAACCCATCTCCTTCCTGACGGTTGGACATTCCCATCATGACTATACTTTTGTATAATTGATTGAACAGATGAACCTGGAGATTATTTGCAAGTAGCAATGAACTTGACGGTGTCAGTTAACCTATCAAAAGTTATGACATCATCATCTTGGCTTTCTCTCATTTTTCAAAGGAATTATGACAATTCTGCAGTATGTGTAAACTTCTGATTTTGAAGACGTTCATAAATAAATCTCATATATATTCTTTTGCTCATTATTGTAGCATTTAGCTAATAGAAATCAATTTGGTAATTCTAACTGTTGGATTTAACTTCAGACAGTGAGGAAATAAATGTGTCTTTTGTATGTTCCCTTCAACTGTTAGTGCTAAATGCAGCTTAAAGGCTGGCCCTGATTAAAAACTACAACCTGCAAGGTGGGGGTGGGAGGTGGGGTCAGAAGGTTTGATACTGTGTCAATAAATCTGTGATGTATTTAAGGACAGAGAGCCTTTAAGGCTTTAGAGATGAGAAGGAAGATTTTCAAATCAATATGGAATCTAAGCCAGTAGAGAGGAGAGCATGGGGGAAACGTTTTTATGTCTTCTAATCCCATTTAGGAGTCTAGATGAAGCATTTCAAACTGACCAGACTGACAACATGAGCCTCAGATGGAACAAGCATTAAGCTTTTGTTGTTGTTGAGGTAAAAATAGAGACACATTTTTAAAAATGTTTTGAAAAAAAAATTCCAAATTTTTAAACGAGGGTTAAAGGAATGTTTGAGTCATTCTGAACTGACATTCTATCAGTTATTTATCTACAGTATGAACCAAACCTACTGGTGACATCATTCAATGTGGATGCAGTCAGCAGCAGTCTGGTGCTGGGGGCTGCAGCCCCTGCCTGGGTGGCATTTTAGTGGCTTTATGGGGGGTGTAATTCTGGTGGCTGTCTGCGGAGCTTTGGGGGTTTGTGGTGACGGCCATGGGTGGCTGCCAGGCAGCTGCGTAGCTCCTGGGCTGGGCGGGGGTGCCTTGGTTCTGGCGTGTATGTTGCCAGTGGTTTGGGTTGGTGCGTGTGCTGGTGCCCGGCCCTAGCCCAGGGACTTTTGGTGCACTGGTGGACCTTGGTGCCTCCTTACCTGGCAGGAATAGTTCAACCAACAAGGGAGGTGGAAATTCAGGAGGGGTGGGTTCAACTCTGCCTGGGTGTATAATGTCTTATGTGGGAGTGGATGTAGTCATTCTGCTAGGGTGGACTTGGGTGGATGGCCTTGGACTCTGTGAGTCTCTGTGGGGCTGCTACTGAGGACCCTGAGCAGAAGAGTTTGAGGTCTCCCTGCCCTAGGTGTATTGTGGAAAATGGGGGTGTCTATTGGGGCCAGCAGGTAAGCTGGCTCCCTTGGAGGTCCTTGTCCCCAGGCTTACCTGCCCATCCCCAGACATTCCCCTCCTTCTGCTCCAACACAACACCACACACACACAGGGCTTTGGGTGCAGTTGCATCACAGGTGGTATCCCATCTTTGCAGTCCCACACTCCCACTTGTGACATTCTCACAAATGCATATCTAGGGTCTTTGGGGTGGGCACTTGGGGGGAGGAGTCTTGCCAACTAGCCTCACCTCCGGTGCCAGTGCCCACTTCCAATGTTAAATTATGGCTTATGTTGGGGCTGCTCCTGTGGTGGTCTTCCTGGGGTTCCTGTACTCTGGCTGGTCTCTGGATGTCTGAGGCTCGAGTCTCCTCCATATCTTCTATCAGTCTTAGGGGGCAGGTTTGTGGTTCCCACACTTACTATTGAGCACTTCTATGGAGAAACCTTATACTGTATACTCAAGCACACACACACACCTACACACGTGCTCACAAGGTGTTCACACAAGTATGGACTCAGGTGTTTTCAGACACATTAATTTGGGCTGTGGTTGACACTGAACACACTGAATTGATCATTATCTTGCACTTTTCAAGGACATTTTGTTGTTGTTGTGTATACAGTACATGTTGTTTATTGTTGTGATGTCTTATATTTTGTTTGTTCTCTCTCTTTCTGCAGGTCTAGAAGCAGATTCCTTGTACCTCTTGTGCTCTTCTTTTCTCTATTTTTTCCCAACCTCTCTGTCTTTATCCTTCCCCTTCATTTCTGTCTCTGTGTCCGTTAGTATTAAAATTAAATCATAAAACTATTCTAATAAAGATTTTTTCTAAAAATGTATATCAGGTGGTAGGGGTGGGAATTGATAAGTTTTTATCAATATCAATGCTAATATCGATCCTGCTTATCAATCCAATTCCCTTATCAATTCTTGAGTAGTTTATAAGCGGCAAAAAAAGTTCTACTCAGTCTTCTGCACCACAAGCAGGCATGGTGTGATTTGAGTCTGTGCGTTTACATATTTTTTCTTTCAAGTACTAGGATAAATTAAGTTGTTCTTGTCCGCTGTTCTTGTATAAAAAAAGAATTACAGAGAGGTCTGATTGTATATTAAATGTTAAAAGGGCTTGCCATAGCAACAGCATCAGCATCAGACAGCATCAGAGCGATGAGGTGAGATCCTGAATCAGACAAACTCAGGTCACCCGGTCCTGCTTCTGGCCTCAAACGTCTGCAGAGCCTTCAGCCTCCTGAGTCGTCTCAAAGACTGCAGAGTGTGATTTGTGTAAAAGCGGAGTGGGAGAGTCGGCGTTTGTTGTGAGTTAATCTGTAAACGCTGCAGCGATTCGGGTGCGGTTCTGTCGGGACCTCACCTCGTTAAGCCCCTCCGCTGCTCACGCTGAGCTTGTCCGACAAAAACCTGGTGTTTGTTCTGTTGGACCAGTGAGAGGAGCATAGAAGTCTAGTTTCTCCGTGGGAAAGATTACTGACCAACACATTTCGGGAAAAATGGAAACAAGAGAATCGTTAAGAAGAATTGTTAAAGTTGCAGGTGAACAATTCTGATGGAATTGGTCTGTTGGAACCGGTTCTGAGTCGGAACCGGTTCTCGATTCCCACCCCTATCAGGTGGGGCAGGTTATAGCAGCAGCTGTGAAAAACAACCAAAAAGTGGGTAGCGTCTTTAGAATCAATAAGTAGTACTACTGGCTAGTCAAATCAGGAGAGACACCGCTGCAAATCTGTGACAAAAAAAGCAGGCAATTATCAAGGATAAAAAAAAACCTCATGCTCAGACTGTTTTTTTAGCATACACGCTGTTTGTAAACCTCAATAATTTAGCATGAGACTGTTAGTTTAGTTTATGATGTTTGGTTGAAAATTTGGTCTAATTCTAAACTGTAGAGGTGTATAAATGGGTAATGCAGCATTTTAATGCATCAGTGTGACTTAGAGTTGTTTTAAATTGTCACCAATCTACAGCAGTGTCTCTCCTGATCTGACTAGCCATGAGTATTACTCAGGTCAGAAGACACCGCCCACACTGAGAGATGTCACCACTGGGTGTGGTCCTTACTGTAGGTAAGTAACTGATTGAACACCACTTTTAAATGAGTGAAATGTCCCTTTAAGTGTGTTACTGTAGCAGACGAGCTGAGCCACAAATGAATCGAGTCAAAAGAAATCCTGTTTTTACATCCAGTTTTAAGGAAGAAAAGAGTGAAAAACAGTTTGATCTGAGAAGCAAAACTAAGGTTTGACTGCGACTGAACTCCCTGACTGGTCTGGGCTGACTGGCTGTCAGAACCAGCATCAACATGACTGGAACAATGTGGAGGAGCAAACACAATGACCTCTGTGCTTCACAGGATTCAATGTCAAAAAGACAAGCTGTAGGACTGGAGGAGCCGCTGAGGTCTGTAGGTTTAACAGGCATGTACAGCTGCTGCACAGACCTGGAGGTTGCTATGGCAACTGGGATGTAGCACCGACGACTGAAAGGGAACCTAAAGAACAGTTAATGCTTAAGTGATTTGGTTCCGTGATTTAATGCTTGAATATTCTAATTAATGTGTAGATTTCATTAGTGTGATGCTTAGAAAAGCCTCAGATGTAGCCTGGTGGGAACACCATTAACCACTTTGGTCTACACCAGTGGTATAGAATGCTTATATAATACAAATCTTAAAGGGTCAAAGGTCAGCTTATTATAGTTTGTCAATCCACACACCATTATATTTGTATTCAACAACGGTGACAAAATTACAATGAATTTTCAGTTTAGAAATAAACAAATAAAAAACTTGAATAAAACAAAGGAAAACAGGAGCTCTGTGATGAAATCAACCATATCAGAGAGGCAGGTTAAGAAATGGTTTTCTATTTAAATTTAAAGAATCTCAGGAATGGACCAAACATTGTCCTGCTGTTCTAATAGTGCCAAAATCAAAGAAGTCTCCTTCAGCTGACCTAAAACCATCAACTCCTCCACAGCAGTGTTTAATAAATAAAGAAATCAAGATCACAGGAATGAAAGGAAAACTGTTTTATTTCTTTTCAAACTGGAAACTTTCATCATGGCCGTGGTCTCCTGGTGAACGAAGCACATGGGTCTATGATGGTTGGAGGGAGAGTGAGTGATATCTGTCCTTTAGTCTCTTTTCTTTTAGCAGTAACTTTGGAATCTAAGCTCTCACTGTACAGGAAGTAGCAATTAGTAAACCGCTCTAATGGTGCCGCTCACGCTGCAGCGGTGAAGTCCGAGTGACACAGTGACAGGATGTCAGCATGTCGTTGCCATGGAGATGACAGTGCACGTTGCTCTATTACAAAGCTGAATAGCAGCATCTCTGGTCTTCCCATTGTTTTGTAAACACAGCATTTACAGTACCGCACCGCCTCAGTATAGAGACATGAACATAGTGACAGAATCACAACAAGTGGGCTGGACATGTCCCACAGGCTGCCTATTGAGGGTCACTGATCTGGACTCTATAATCACCCTCCAGCAGGCTGCTGGTGCAATTAACATTCAACCATTTACCTTCAGACTTTAACTACTCTGAGACAGATGATAATGCAGATAAACTGACATTTTTTAAAGTTAAAAACTTTAAGGATTCTTCTCAGGATTCAAGATCGTTTTTATTGTCATTATACAGGTGTACAATGAAACTGTCATTTTGCTCGCTCAAACGACGGCTCTCGTAAACGGGTAGTACGAATAGATGTCACACACACACGCACGCACGCACACACACACACACGCACGCACGCACACACACTCTCTTAGCCCTGTTTTCCCGTAGTTCAATTTTATGCTACATAGAACCAAAACAAGCAGGGTTCTGAGCTCCGTTCATAAAACTGGACTAAAGACAGCATTACTGAAGGAGGAGTGGCTTTAAAACAGGAGATTTCAGCTCATAGCTCAGAAAGAGACACCTCTGGTTTACATGTTGAATGGCCATAAGAAACATAGGTTTCCCTCCCCTGGTCTGGAGAATATCTCCTAAAGGTTTACAGGTTTAGTTAGTGTGCAGTCCTGTTTGTAACCAAACTGGTTGGGATGTTTATTTATTAATTTAAGGTTTTTGCACTCAAAGTAGTTCAAGGTGACGTTGCAAGTTGACAAATGACAAATCTGCATCAAATGTTTTTTTTTTTTCTCGTTTGGTTAAAAAGAGCACTGTAAACAGTCTCATGCAAAACTGTAGTTTTTCCAAACAGGTAACATAGAGTTCTAACTAGGGCTGTCAAAGTTAGTGAGTTATTTATGCTTTAACTTTGACATTTATTTAATGGACAATAAACTGCTGCAAAATTAAAACCTCATTAATTGTATCCTATGAAGCTCTTTGTCAGGTAACACACATAAAACCTGGACAGATGATGGTTTAACTTATATAGCCTAGTTTGACTCATACATCTAGATTATTACAGGCTTGTCATTCTTTGAAGGGACTCTTCACTTTTCATGTCAGATTATAGACTATGATCATCCTAACCTGAGAGGTGATGGAGTCCGTCAGTCAGCTGATCGGAGGTATTCTGTAAGCTCTAGTTGACTTTCTTTTCCTCAAATGATAGAAAATGAGTTTTTGTTGAGTTTGCTTCATATTTCTTTTCAAGTCGATACTCTTGCTCTGGTGTTTTAAAGCATTTCACTCTGAGACGTGGGGCTTTGTGGAAGGCTCATGCAGTGTTTTTGTTTTCTGTTATTTTCTGAATTTTCATCTTGAGGTCAATACAGCAACAATGCTGTAAAACCTTACAGAAAAACCACAAGTAAAAATCCTGTGAAACCAACATGAAAACATAATAGATTCATGCTACCGTCATATCAGGAGATTCCAGTAGAAGTGTGTAATGGTGGGTTCCTTATTTGAAACAATTTATTGAAACAAAGGCCAACATCAGTGGTGGGGATAAATATCAACATCTCAATAACTAGTCATGTGACCTTGATTATCAATTACAGCTGAACCGCAACATCTCAGGCTGTCCACAATTAGACGTTGAGTCATGACATCACACATTTCTGGACAGTTTGAATTTGTAAGGCACTTTTTAATCAGTGTTTTTGTCAGAAACAGTCAAAGTCATGGATGTTTAGACCACCAGGGGTATCATGGTTTAAAACAAAGAGTTTTTCTCCAAACCCTTTTAGTTCAGCAGCAGGACGTACTGAAGTGGAACAGCCTGCTGCGTTAAGACTGTTAAGATGGCGCCGGTGCTCATCTCGTCAGCTTGCTGCTGCTGTGTTTTTCTGTGTAATCTGTGAGGATACAGTATTTCTGCTGTGTCTATGATCACCAGACTCTCTTAATGATAAAAGACTTTGCTGTAAAAGCTCCTGATAGAAGCTATACGGGTCTCCCTACTGTCCATTCACCCTGCTTATACACCGCCCTCCTTTTGCTCCCTCATGAAAGAAACACTACAGAAAATGGGGAAGATGTTGTAGATCCCTCGGTGCTCCAACTTCAGATCAATACCATTCCCATTCTTGCCTTAAAGTTTTAAAGAAAGTGGTTTTTAAATCAGTCTGACCTGGAAAGCCATGAAATATACGAGGTGTTTCAGTCTGGCTTTAGACCACGCCACAGTACTGAGACAGCGCTGCTACGAGCCACTAACAACCTGCTGTTTACAACTGACTCAGGTAGTCCAGCTGTCCTGGTTCTC
Source organism: Callopanchax toddi (assembly GCA_006937965.1). NCBI lineage: Eukaryota > Metazoa > Chordata > Actinopteri > Cyprinodontiformes > Nothobranchiidae > Callopanchax > Callopanchax toddi. The sequence goes on from SSNR01000347.1 coordinate 442,508, forward strand.
CTTGACCTCACAAAAGCATCCTGCTGTCCTGCTGTCCTGGTCAAAGCAGTGCATTGGGATCACAGGGCTTGGAAGCCCCCTCTTCTATGTTATCCCCCAGGGCTCCATCTTGGGCCCACTACTGTTTTGATTATATTTATTGCCTCTGGGATACATTTTTCAAAAAGCCCAGATTTGCCTTCCATCGCTACCATGATGATTTCCAGATCTGCCTCAAACTGGAAAATATCTGCTAAAAAGTTAGTCATTCCCCGGCTTCTGACGGGATCATCCATCCATTTTCTGTAGCCGCTTAATCCTCCACAGAGGGTCGCGGGGCAGCTGGTGCCTATCTCCAGCGGTCAAGGGGCGAGAGGCGGGGGACACCCTGGACAGGTCGCCAGTCCATCGCAGGGCCACACAGAGACGAACGAGACAAACAACCACACACCCACTCACACCTAAGGACAATTTACCAGCCCAATCAGCCTGACAGTCATGTCTTTGGACTGTGGGAGGAAACCGGAGTACCCGGAGGAAACCCACGCACGCACGGGGAGAACATGCAAACTCCACGCAGAGAGGCCGCAGAGCCGGGACGCGAACCCACGACCTCCTTGCTGCGAGGCAACAGTGCTAACCAACTGCGCCACCATGCAGCCTCTGACGGGATCAACTTCAGAAAAAACCCCAAAGAAAAGTCAAACGACTACACGCATTAGAGACCTGAGTAATGCATGTGCACAATCATACAGGTGGGGTTAGAGAGAGCAGGAGGGGGGAGAAGGGGTGTTTTGGGAGAGGCCTTGGGATGTGGGATTAAACATTTTTCTCTTGCTGAAATGCTGCGGACACCACCTTTAACCCTTTGTCAGATGGGTTACATAAAGTCTTCACTTCAGGAAGAACCGTTGGCATCATTGCTGCTGGATGAACAAGCCAACAGGCAAACAGAACTCATCACATGTGATGGAAGGTCAAATCAAAAGAGTTAGCTACACAGACACATGGGCAGAATGTAAAATGGGAGCAGACAAGTGACACAGCAAAGGAATTTTGAAACCCATTCTGAAAAATCTAAGTGAATTAAAAATACCCCGCATAGCCAGCTATGATAGGGTTCTAACAGCGCCTCATTAGACTCATTCTGTTCTCATGTACATGTCTTTCAGGCAGACTCCGTTTTAAATCCTTCCTTTTAGCATAAACATGTTTTGTATCTGCCTGTGGATGCTTTGTTCTTCTCTCTGCTGTAACTCTTCACCATTTTGTCAGTTTTTCCCCAATGGCCTCATTTCTTTTAACCTTCTTCTCTATTTTTATTTGTTCTCTACTTTCCTTCTTCCAGAGTTGCTCAGAAACTAAACCACAGCAGTAAAACGAGTAAATGCTAAACAGAAAATGACTGGGATGAATTATTTTTTTCTCCGTTCCTTACATGTCTGCTCTAGAGCTGGATCTGGTTTAATTGATGAAAGCACCAATCCTTTTTTTCCCTGTCTTTCATATATAAAACAATGGTGCACCACTAATTGCCTCTCATTACTTCAAAGCATCAGGTGGTTCAGCTCCTACAGCTTTACATGACTGCAGAGTGGTTGAAGTAAATGTCAGAAATGATATATCTTCACTGCAAGTGAGTTATTCTAATTTACTGAGCTAATAAAACATATGAGTTACTTCCCAAAAGGAACATTGTTCTAGCTGTAACTATTCACCACTTTGTCAGGTTGTTGTTTCTTTGAGGAAAGTCAGAAAACTGTATTATATCGATCCAGAGCCCAAAAGCATGACTCTACTGGTACTGTGTTCGCATCACATCACTTATCTTCTTCTTGTCAGCCATAACAAAAAACAAGTGTTGATTTTCACACAGTTTGCTGTGTTTTTAGATTCAGATATCTATAGTTACTAAAATATAACCATCTGATAAGTTTCAAAGGCTTTGATTAACAATTACATGAAGGTTATCAAAGAATATCAATATTTTCAGTGTTTTTTAAAGACCCTACAGTTCACCCTGACAGGCTGTCAATCAACCTCCCTCAAATCATGACTGATGCATTTATTCTTCATACTTTTGGAGTTTGTCAGATTTTGAGGGTTTTTGTTATTTTGACCACAAGCTCCCAATGGAATTGAGGTCTGGGTCATGTCCTGGACCTGGACCCAACATGTTCAGGTTTTGTACCTTTACCCACTTTAGCCTTATGGCTCCATCATGATGGAAAAGTCATTGTTCATTACAAAATTGTTCACACTGTATTCTCCCTGTGCAATAATAATAAGTGCAATACTATTAGTTCAATCTAAATGTCACATGTTATGTTTTTTATGTATATATTTTTAAAAATAATTTCTGTTTCTGCTTTTTATGCATGTTGTTCCTGTTTTCGTGTGCATGGCCTCTTAGAGCGAGATAGTTGTTTTATTCTTTACTATCATGTCTTTACTTTGTTTTTTTAGTGCCTTTCAAGCTGAGAGACACCCACCAAATTTTGTTATGTGTATGCATAATGACCAAAAAGAATTATTATTCTTATTCAGTGTTGCCACAGTTACTTTGGAAAAGTAATCCAAATACTGATTACTGATTACTCCTTTAAAAAGTAACTTAGTTACTTTACTGACTACTTGACTTTAAAAGTAACTAGGTTAGATTACTAGTTACTTTTTAGTTACTTTATTAGTGACATTCAGCTGCCGATGACTCCTCCTCCTGCTTCAACATTAAAATAACCTCCAGTTTTACTAAAACTCTTTATTAGAAGTGAATTTTAACAGCAAGTCAACAAATTTGGATCTCCTGACTTTAAAGTTGAACTTCCAAACTATTTCCTGACAAAAATTCTTGTTTTTTATGAAAAATAAATTAAAGACAGTCTTTTTTGACCTGACATTTAACACTTTTATGACAAAACTACCTTTTATAAAATAACTTGTTTATTACTGTAACTATTAAATTACTTTTAACATGTTTTAATAACATCAGAACATTTGAATGAACATTAGAACAAACCTTAATGTTATCATCTTTATCTAGCTACTTAGTAACGCGTTACTGGCAACACTGTTCTTATTCTTAAAACTGTTCTTAGATGTTTGGGAGGAGTTCCTCTGGGAGGATGTCTAGGTACCATTTTTATTTTTGGCTGGACTATCTCTCACACAATAAAACATGGAACCATTAGGACACAACACCACTGTCATTCCCAGTTTGCAACCAGTAGTTTTAGGTATTTTTGGCTGTTTAAATGAGAGGAAGTAACTTAATGTTGCTCCACCCGACTCCATGAATAAATACTGCAGCAGCTGATGAACAGCTTAGAGACAGGTTTTACTCTACGGCTGCAGAGGAGGTACCTCCACCAGCAGGTGGCGCTCAAACTATGATGTATTTTTGTGTCCTTTTTGTGTCCAACGGGTGTCTTAAGAATATAGGAAAGTTTTAGGAAAGATAACTTTATTTTATTCCCTAATTTATAAAAAGTCAAAAACATAAATTTCGTTCCATCAGTATGTTCATCTGATCCTGTTGTTCCTAATTAGGAAATTGAATCAATGTTTTGGAACAAAGACTCTCATTTAAACCTAAAACAGGACGGGAGCAAAGATCAGGGTTGGAGGTTTGAACTTTTACTCAAAAATGGAGGAATAAAGTTTTTAAAAGTTCTCAGTGATGGTTGTTAGTTGGCTCGGGGCAGAGGACTGAATTAATTGTCTAAGAAGAACTTTGGACGGGAGACATTTTTGAAACAGAGAGAAGCAAAAACAATTGGCCTTTTCAACTTTTACATAAAAACAGCTTTTAAATATCTCATACTAAAAACCTGCGCTCATATTTTTCCCATCAGTTATTTTACATAACATTGGTGTTACTTTCCTCTATACAGTTTTCAATAAACGACACCACTGATAAATAGGATTCCAACATGAAAGTGCCTCAGTCATCAATTTAAGGTCCCCCTGGAGATCAGGGGTTCTGTAGCTGCTAAGTGGAAGACATGGCCCCAGGAGATTCCTCAGTACATCGTGTTCCTGGTAGGATGGATGGACAAGAACACACTGGATCTAACTGGGTCTCCTGCAGAGCTAGAACTTTCTGAAAGGTCAGCTGTAACTAGATGGAAATCAGTCTGAGTGAAAGAGAGAGAAAGTGTCACTTGTTGGCAGTAATCTGAAGGTGCAGTTAATTACTGGCGTTTGACAGAGGAGAAGAAATAAACTAATTAAAAATGAATCACCCAGGAGCACAGGAGAGCATTTTATTATGAACACCGACCATAAAACGTTACACTGAAGTCCAATGACTCCTCAGAGTTTCTCAATGCTGAGCCATCTATACACAGAAGAAACGGTGGAATTCAAATGTATTTACAGGACAGTTTGAGCAGCAGTCCTCGCTCCAGTCGGTAGTGACTGATCTGATAAAACATCTGATCGTCTCCATGTGGCCACTGAATCTGGAGGTTGGTCCAGTTTTCTTTACAGCTGACCTGTAAACATGTACAAAATACAAGTAAGAAGTTCAGTGTGAAATCCAGTCAACAAGCAATTATCAGACCCTCCAGGAAGTTGCGATGTTGCGATCGCAACTATTAACGCAAATTCAACCATTTGCAATTTTCACCAATCACTGCAACTTTTCCGCAAATTTGACCAATCATCTTTATTTTTGTTGGATTTCGTCGTCTTCTTTGACCAATCAGAGCCACTCGAATAAGTTTTGACCAATCCCGTTGCCTCCAGCTGTGTTTGCTTCCGGTTTTTGAGCTCAGAGCCGCTAAACCCCGGTCGGTTTCCATCAGATATTTCGGCTAAAATAAGAGCAAATCAGTTTCCTAAAGTATTACACCAGAGTGGTGGAAAGCTGTTCTGAACCACACACAACGTCGTGGTGGATTATACATGAAAATCGTCACTTGACAAGAATTTTTTGACCGCAAAACATGGAGGAGATTAGCTGAAAAGAGGAGCAGAGACGGGCTGGGGTCTGATACGAGTGCTGAGAGAGACGAGGTGAGTTCTGTTTAATGTCCGTATTTGGACAATGTGAGAAACTATCTTTAAAAAGAACTGATCTGTGTCCTAAACTGTGTGCTGACTCTGAGTTGGCAGATTTGCTATTCTGTGAAAAATATTTTAAATAAATCGGACCGTTAGCGTTAACGTGAATTCCTTTGAACGTTGTTTATTTTTTAAACACGCGATTAACCATGTGACGTTTGTATTCAGTGAACACGAGGAACCGCTTGTCTTTTCTAAACTTATTCTGCTGAATTAGTGAACCTTTGAGGTGAATCTATGAAAGTGAAAGTAAAGCCGCTCACGCTGTAACGTCTGAGTGACGCTGAGACAGGCTGTCAGCTGTTCTGTCATGGAGATTACATCATCTTGTAGTCTTTATTTTATCATGAAACAGCGCATACAGTGTGTGTGTGTAAAGAGGTTAACTGTGTGTGCATATAAACTAAATAAAACCTTAAAGAAATTTTTTAAATGATTGAAAAAAAATCGCAACTTTGACCGCAACTTTTAGAAAAATGTGCCGCGAAATCAGTCATTTTAGATCGCAACAATCACAAAAAATCCCCGCAACTTCCTGGAGGGACTGAATTATTAGTTGTCAGTCACTTGATTGATAGAAAAACAAGAGGGTGAACTTGTGATCCATTGACGTGTGGAGAAGAGAGATGGGCGGGGCTTAGAGAAGCTCGGCTCCCCAACTGCCCCGCCCATTTGAAAGGAAAGTTTAGCTTTAGGAGGTTGGATGAGGGGGTGGAAGAAAAGCAGCTGCACTTAAAGTGAGGCGTTAATTTGACCACTGCAGAGCTTTGACATGTTACTGAGATGTAAAAGAAATGATTCAGTGCAGAGTATAGGACCTTTAATAAATCACATTCAGCCACAACATCTTTTATAGGTTAGAAATAAAACTTATTTCACATAATTACAATGGATCGTGTTGTGTTTGACAGTGTTGTAGCTTCAGATTTTGAAGCCAACATTTTCTATTTTCATCATTTCTTTATCCCTCCGCATGCCATTAAATTTCATATCATTTATGTCAAACGCATTCAGCTTCCATCACAAACATTCCAAATCTGGAGCTACAAGCAGTTATTAGACATTTACTTTTGACAGTAGCTGTCAGGAAACATTTTATTTTTCATGCTCACCTTCTTTTATCACCCTCTTCTACCTGTTATCTCTCCTCAAGTCTTTAATTATTGTCAAGATGTCTCAGTTCACTCACAAATAAACCTATTTTTTTCATATACAGCGAATGTTTTTTCATCCTCTTTAACTTTTATTTAATCATAAACACGTTACCATTAAGACGCTGCTTACAGTTATTATAAATCCAGCTAATTAAAACCATCACACCATAAAAACCCTGATCATCCGCCTCCTGCTGTAGCTGTTCGACTTCAGAACAAAAGAGTTGTTTTACATCTTTATTCCCACCCACCCCTCCACTTATTTAACCCTATTAGCCTTATGAAAGTTACCTTATTTAGGCTCGGAACAAGCCCACACACACCCCTTTGATCACATTCATCAATTTTACATTTTTTTCTGCTGAGCAGCGCTTGGTAATCAAACCCCAGCAGAGCTCAACATGGAACAGATGCACTTAGATTCAAAACACTGCAGATAAAAGCGAGGCTGCACACAGACACACAGGTACACACAGAGGCACGCTCTAACAGCTTTATTCCTAATTACCTGCATCCGTGCTGTTTTTCCAGATGTGTAGTTTGTAAACCGTTTTAACAAAACAACTGTCAGAATGTAACTCATTTGCTGCTGCCATGGAAACACTAACACAACTCAGGGAGTTGTTATAAATGAATGTTGGTCCTGATTGGTCTTTATACTTACATGTTACTGTGTTCTTGATCTAAATCTTCAGTTGCTTGTTAACCTCACATAGAACCAATAATGCTTTATAAATGAGTTAGGCGTCTGTATGTTTGGTTTGATTTTCTGACAGGTCCCTGATTCTTAAAACACTAAATCAGACATGTATCACCTGTCTACAGGTGGTAAAAAAACAGAGACAGCTCACTGACCTTAGAATAAATGAATGTGGCTCTAAAGGCTGAGGCCCACCAAAGATGGACCAATAAAGTAGAGACTATTGTAGTCAGTCAGAGTGGTCTCATGGGAGCGCCACGTCGTTTACCTGAAGCACCGGTCCACATGCGACGCTGAAGACATGCTACAGTTCGCTTTTAGGCTGTGTCAGAGATGTGTGTGTCACGACATTGTGTATTACTTTACTACACACACTACGACAATACACTGAACCGCTACTGTACGGCAAACAAAAACAACTCGACGAGGAGTGTTTTATTTTGAAAAAAAATCACAAAACTGAGCTTTTAGAAACAGAATCTTCTGATAAATAGCTCACTTACCCTGTGCTGAAGAATTTAAAGAGTCCCACAAAACACAACAGTAGTTCTGATCAAATACAGACCAAAAGACGTGATTCATACTTCCTGTTCTCAGTTCCCACGAGATACTGTGACTGTTGTGTGATTGGGCAAGCAGCGTTCATCAGCTCTAGATACTGGAAGTAGTCTTCTGACTGGAGCAATTCTCAAGGCTAGTCTGATTGGGAGAGACAATGCTGTAGATTGGTGACATGTCAGCTCTTGCTCAAAAAGGCCTTACTGCAGTTTGTAAACCTCTACCCATTAGCATGAGAGTGTTTATGGCAGGAGTACCTCAATAGGTGGCCTGTGAGCCACATTTTGTGTCCCTCAGGCTGTAAGTCCACGTTTCCATAATGAGTCTGTTTCAGTATCATTCCATATATTTGTAGTGGTGTGTTCTGATGACTAACTCGTTCATCAGCGGTAGTTTAATCCCCCACCCAACCCCAGACTGCGGAGTCATCCAGAGACATTGATGCGGGACTATAAGTTTTGGTGAATACCTCTGATTTATGGTGTTTGTTTTAACTAAACAATGTCCAACTTTCTATGCTCCTGTACAGGTTGCTATAGTAGTAAAAACACCATAAAACTAAACCACCAGTTTCATTTAAATTGGTAGATTTTAACAAACAGGTAAAATAATGTTCTAACAAATCAGTATTGGTTGTTTTAAATACCTGAACATATCAGGTCATAAGAATAATTAATATTTAAAAATTCAAATATTATTTTTAAAATGATGTAAGTTGCAAAATACCTGAATATAAGACACTATGTTGTCACTTATCTGATTGGTTCCTGATTTGACGAGCAATGAGTATCACTCTGGTCAGTTTCTAGAGACTCCACCTACTTTGAGTGATGTCACCAGAGGGTGTGATTCTTATGGAAAAAAAAATGTGAACTTATACATTGTTTCACATCTAATTCCATGTGGAAAACATGGAACCACATGGGATCACACGGACATGTTAAGTGAGTTCCAAAATTACACGAGAAACATGGGCAGAACACTTTTACATGTTAACATTTTTACATGTGAGAACATGATTTTTTCCCAATTTGTTAAACATGTGAAAAACATCTGTTTTTTACATCTAGTTCATATAAGTCACATAGTAATTTCTCAGATTCTTGCATGTAATTTCCACATGTGAGGTTAAAAATAGTGAAATTTCCCTTTAAGCAGTACTTCTCAATTAGTGGGGCGTGCCTGAGCAGGAAGACTTCTGAGGATTAGTGTCTATATTCATGCTTCGGTGGGTTTTTGTGTTGCAGTGGGTTTTTACAGACTTTGTGCATGATAACGCTGAGTATCTGGCAACCCAGAGCGGTTTACAGAGCAGGGAAGTGAGATGGAGATGGTTGTCACGTTAGTCGGCAGAAAAGGACCTGGAAACGCCACAAATGGGGTTTATGTGCAGCCACTTCCTGGTTACATCAAGCCAGCCCCCTCACTTCCGTCTCAAAGCTGTCCTCACAGAGACCGGACAAAATTACATTATTTAACCATTTTCTTCAAGACCTGCCACGCATCACAGTAGCTGATGTCTCATCTTGCCTCGCTTCACCTTCCTCCGCTTATCTGGGTCCAGGTCGTGGGGGCAGCATCCCAAGTAGGGCATCAGGCCATTCTCCCCCTAGCCAGGCCAACCTGAAGATGTATTTCCTCCAGCTTGTCCTGGGTCGACCCGGGGGCCTCCTGCCAGCAGGACATGCCCAAAACACCTCCCGAGAGCAGCGTCCAGGAGGCATCTAACCAGATGCCTGAACCACCTCAACTGGCTCCTTTCGATATGGAGGAGCAGCGGCTCTACTCCGAGTCCCTCCCAGATGTCCGACCTCCTCACCCTATCCCTAAGGCTGCTTGTAGCCGCGATCTTGTTCTTTCAGTCATTACCCACAGCTCATGACCATAAGTGAGAATTGGGACATAGATCGACCGGTAAATGGAGAGCATTGCTTTCTGGTTCAGCTACCTCTTCACCACAACCGATTGGTTCAGCGTCCGCATCACTGCAGACGCTGCTCCAATCCGCCTGTTGATCTCCCGCTTCCTTCTACCCTCACTCGTGAACAAGACCCCGAGATACTTAAACTCCTCTACTTGTGGTAGGACCTCTCTCCCGACCCAGAGTTGGCAATCCACCCTTTTCCCTTTTAGACGATGTCCACCCGATTTTTGAAAACGACAGTGAAGTCTGTGAGCAAGTGGGTGAGGGGCCACATGGAGATCCGTGGGGTGGATGCTGCAGTCCGTCACTCAGTTAAAGGGGGAGTGTCCCGCACCTGCAGCAGCGACACACAGGCTTTAAGTTTAATTATTGACATGAAAGGTAGTTGGCCTTTAAAGTTGCTATAACAACTTTGAAAAACAAGCTAGGTACAGCTAGCTATTTTACACAAACACGTCTCCAGAACTCTCACCGCTCCCATCAGCTATAATCCTATGCTGCGCCTTCCCCAGACATGGGACCACGTATTGCCACATTAACTAAAAGAGAGCAAAACACCAGTCGTAGAAACACTATGCTAATGTTCACCCAGGTTTTTCCTCTTTCTACGCCCACACAATTTTAGTTTTCTGCTAGCTGAAAAGGTGTTTTTCTTTTAGGGACTCTGGTATTTCTTCCTAAAATTGAAGCGGTAGCAGCTGGTTGTTTCTCTTCTCTCACTTCCGGGATGTTCTGCTGCAAAATGCTCCAGCACGCATTAATGAAGGATCCAAGGAAGTGCAGAAGTGAGGCGCTTTGGTGAGATGGACAGCCGGATTGTCCAATAGTTGCTTTCGGCCCAAAACATATGATTGGCTGAGGTTTTTGGAGAACTGCAGGACAACCACTTTGTTCATTTCTATCTATCTTTTTTATTTGCCAGAAAATATTGAGGCATGAAAAAAAAACAACTTTTGAAGCTTTAACATTATTGTTATTATTCAAATGAGAAAATCATATCTTATGTGTTGAGAGGAGTTTACATGCTTGGGCTCAGATATCCTCTTGTCCCTGTGAGGACCAGGTGACTTGTCCAGCTTGTCTCAGTCAAAGATGACTACAGATAGACAGCAGCTCTCCATCACCACACACACAAAATGTATGAATTCCTACCTAAATAGATTTCTTTCCCTACAGCTCCATTTCTGATTTATTTTAATAATAGCAATTACTGACCCCAGTAACACGGCAAACCCAAACAGAGCAAAGTGTCGCTTTCAGGTAATTTGACAAAAAGTTAATTCAATCAAACTTATAAAAAAGTTTTTTTTTTTAAACCAGGAGGCTCATTTTCTCTGAGTCTCACTAAAGATAAAAATGTGTCGACAATTGCAGATCTGAGAGCAGTGTGGCCCTAAAAGTAGGACTGGATTCCTTCCTCAACCAAATAAATGGAAAACCAAATCAATGAAAGCAGGAGTTCAACTCAATCGGCTTTCCATACCGCAACACATGATGAGTCAGGGAATAACTTCAAGCTGGAACAGTGCTAACCAGGCAATATGTCACGGATGACTGAGTAGATGAGTTCATTCTAATTAATATTTTAATGGGAAATCCACCTTTTGTATGCTTGGATTTCAAAGATGAATGAGGTCAGCAACCTCTTAGTTCAGCTCAAGTGGAGGACAGAACATTTTTATTAATGTTAACGCTAAGCTTGTTGGATTGTGCACTTTGTCTTAGTTTTCTTTTGTTGTTCACAGCGAAAGTCTCAGCGAACCAAAGATTCACTAAATCAGATGATTCCAGGAACTACTGATAACATTACACACACTTAAGGATAAATGTCTCTTCAAATGTACCTCAATCGCCTGACAACAACAACAACACAACCTCAGGACTTCCAAGGGTTGAAACTATCTCCATCAGTAAGCAGTTCACATCTGTTCTGTGGCTTTATTTGATAAATCCAAGCTAAAGTAGAATTCTTATAGCTCTGACTTATCTCAGAGGGGGAAAGTTGAAAATCTTCTGTTCTCACTCTTTTAACAACACTCTGTCATCAGCAGAAATGTGGCTGTAATTCTCCAGCAGCACTTTGCCTGAAGTTTTATGTCCCAAACAGGAAATTTAACGAGCTGTTTGCATTTAAATCTTGGTTATAAAAAGCTAAAGGTTCAGGATTTATGGAGCTTGTATCCATAGTTGGATTCATGAAGTCAGTTTGACTCTTCTGAAACTTGATGCCTGCCCAATACGTGGCTTTAGCTGTAATACAGTGTTCCCAATGGTCAGTTCTACACAGTGATGGAGACTAAAGGGATGAAGTGACCTTCTATCAGTTATTTATCTACAGTAAGGACCACGCCCACTGGTGACATCACTCGGAGGGAATGGGGTCTCTAGAAACAAGAAGTAGTCCTCTGACTGGAGCAATAGTCATGGCCAGGCAGATCAGGAGAGACACTGCTGCAGATTGGTGACAGACTAGCAGGTATTGATCATGCATTTAAAACAACTCTTCCTCAAAAGAGTCAAACTGAATCATTAGAACACTATATTATCTGTTTGCAGAAATGGAAAAGTACTTAAAGTACAGATACCAGTGTAAAAAATACTCTGGTAAAAGTAGGAGGAGCTCCTTTACTTAACTACAGTTCTGCACCTCCCGGTGTGCTCTGCTGTACCACAAGGCAACTCCAGTCACAGTGAAAGCTCAAAATCATCTCAATGTAAAACCATAAAAAGTCCCAGTAAACTGAAGGGTAAAATGTGATGGTGATGGTACTGGTTACCAGTGCGATCATCCCACTTATAACACTGATTGTCACTTGTCCAACTACTACTGAGATGTTCTTCAGATCTGCTGCAGCGCAGACCGCTAGAGGATCCTTCCTGAGCATCTAGAACCTGATAGAATGACTCTCTGAACAACATGAAATCATAAGTTATCAATAAATGTGTTATTATGTGTTACCAAAACATCTACTTTTCTTCTGGGATCAGAAAAATATTTTTGATTGGATATGAGTTTTTTCCAGAAGTCTTGGGGAGCACCGAGATGTTTTTGCAAACGTGAGACGATCCTCCCTGCTCAGGACCTTGGAACGCCATTTTCATCCTGTCATCATCATCTATTACTTCTGAATCATGACCTCTGACCTTAACTTTAATCATTGAGTCCTGCAGAGCTTTAGGTGTTGTTCTGGGTTCTTTTGTTACAGAGTTTTTTTTTAGAACAGGACATGATGTGTTGCTGTTTGAGATTTTTTAGCCTCCTTCATGTTATCAGACATGATCTATTCTACAGGTCTGGTAGAGATCAGGTCTGGTAGAGATCAGGTCTGGTAGTGATCAGGTCTGGTAGTGATCAGGTCTGGTAGTGATCAGGTCTGGTAGAGATCAGGTCTGGTAGTGATCAGGTCCGGTAGTGATCAGGTCTGGTAGTGATCAGGTCTGGTAGTGATCAGGTCTGGTAGAGATCAGGTCTGGTAGAGATCAGGTCTGGTAGTGATCAGGTCTGTAGTGATCAGGTCTGGTAGTGATCAGGTCTG
>SSNR01000347.1:465825-483942 GCA_006937965.1 Callopanchax toddi
CTCGCCCTCTGGTGGCGTTATAAAAGCATTACAAGAAAAATAGAAAATGAGCCTAAGTAAAATATTTTTTTTCCAGTTGCCACTCAGGGCTGCTTAAGTGGAAAGAAAATTTTTTTTTTTTTAATTCTCATTTTTACAACAGTTTAAGTATATTAGAACAGTTGTGACAATGTTTCAAAAAAAAGTTTTTTTTCCGTTTGTACAGGTCAGAAAGTCAAGCGAAAAAATATTTTTCACCATACTTAGAAAATGAGTCAGATTTTAAAGAAAAAACTTTTTTGACTTGCTATTCAGGGTTTATAGAAGTCAGAAAGTCAAGATGAACAATAAAATTGCCCAGACTTAGAAAATTGGCCACCCTTAAAAAAATCTTTTCCTCGCTTGCCGTTCAGGGCTTCCGTAGAATGTTCACCTACCATCCTCAACATAAACATGTTTAAAAGTATCCATCTCCATCCCATCAAATACCAACTGGAGGACAACATTCTACCATTCTTGAAATGCAGTTGAGGGCCTCAGAAAATCACCATAAGGGCTGCAAGTAGCCCCCAGACTGCTGTTTGGACTGCTCTGATTATAAAGAATTTCAAACATCAAGCCTAGAAGTACTAAACGCATGGACTAGCTTCTCTGCATCACTTTGGGTCAGAATGTTTGTAATTCTAGTAAAATTACAAAAACAGAAGAAGACAATCCTAACAACTTTCTATGAAAGGTAAAGGTCAGATCCTGATCTAGAGTATTAATGGATTTGATTTTTATATCATTCTTCTGAGGATACTCTAAGCTCTTAACAGTGTCACTTTTATAACTCTCTCTCTCTCTCTCTCTCTCTCACACACACACACACACACACACACACACACACACACACACACACACACACACACACACACACACACACACATTCTGGTGGTGGTAAACTCAATCTGTAGCCACAACTGCCATGGAGCAGTCTGACAGAAGCAAGGCACCTCTGACCACCACCAACATTCACACATAGGCAAGGTGGGTAAAGTGTTTTGAACAAGGACACAACGACAAATGGACCTGGCAGGAGCTGGTGACCGTCTGATGGCAGGACGATCCGCTCTACTGCCTGCATCACTGCTGCCACATGAATAACACCAAGGCTCCTTATGTTAGCACTGAGGGCAGGTTAATCCATCCAGAGTGAGTGAAGCACTAACAGTTTGTTAAGGGGCAAAAAACACAACCTCTGTCTGGTCTGAATTTCAGAATAGAAAATTATGAGTCACCCAGGTTTTGATGTCTTTAAGACATGCTGGTGGTCTGATTAACTGATTGGATTCATCAGGATGGATGGATAAATATAACTATCATCAGCATAACAATGTGACATCTAGTAATTTTAGCTAATGAAATCTGAATTGTAGTGAATGTGATGAGCTTTGGTCAGTAGATAATCAAAAGCCTGAAAATGTTCAAATCAAATCACATCTTTATTGCTGTTTGCACAGTAAGGAAACATGTTTCCCTTTACAATGAAGTCGTACCTTGCAGCCCACAGTGGATGCTAGTTTATGTCTGAAATAGATGCATAATAAGAGAAAGAAATCATGCAGTGCTATGAATGTATTGTGCAGGTAATGTGCTACATTAGCAGGTATGTGCAAATCCATAGACAACACATTGTCCATGTAGGGTGGGTTATACATACAGCTGTTTTCTTGTCCCACAAAGACCATCACAGAACACATCCCAGAAGTGCAGGTCCACGCCCCGGCGCTAAAAATATACAGCAGGTACGCTATGCCACCACTCGTGGTGGAGTTCATGACTTTAAACTAAAAGAGTAGTGAACTCACAGCTGATTTAACAGTTTTATTGCATTATAGTCAATTGTTGTTGGTTTAAAAAAATGAAAACATAAGTTGAAATTGTTGACAAGTTGTCCTGCAGTCCTGTTTTTTCCAGAAGAAAGGAGGTAACATTATCAAAATAAGTTATTTCTATTTTTTCATTAAGATAACAGTCTCAGTTTTAACTAGAAAAACTGAGCTATAGGAAATGTTTAATGAGTAAATTTTTAGTGGATAGTGATCGTTATGTTCCTCAGCAAATAAAACATTAATAGATCATATGAGAACACCTGACCACAGCTCTTCAGTTTTTAGCTGAAAACATCAGAAGCAGCTCATAAAAGCCAGGACATGCTAATTATGTGTTGTCATGGTCATCTCTGTGTAGTCACGGTGGCTGAGAGGTTAAGGCGTTGGACTCGAAATCCAATGGGGTTTCCCCGCACAGGTTCGAATCCTGTTCGTGACGAGCTTTCTTGTATTCCTCTATTTCAAAGTATCCTTTGGCAAAATACAGAAATCCTACTTACTGTGGAACAGAGCAGCACTGAAGTTCACTGTGGTATAAATATGATGTCCACAGATCCCTTCCACTTAAAATGGGAGCAAATTCTGACACTCCCAACACACACATAGAGCTTCCCTCTGGGTAGGTGCACTAGACTTTATATTATGCTCTGTGTTCACTTTACCAGAGTTTCCATCCTGTTACAGCTGTACAGTTTGAAATATCAACTTCAGCAATGTCTGATCACTAATAGGTGAGTTTCTATATTAGAAGTTTTCTGATCATGTAAAACTTAAAACATCCAGAGTTCATGTTTTCAGGACACTGACAATGTAACAGCATTTATTGATGATTAAAACTGTAGCGTTTTATAAACTCTATTTTTATGGTTTATAATTGGCTACATAAATTGGCGAGCCAGCCAGGAGTGTGAGGCTCATATTGAGTTGAAGGGAAAACAGCGTGTTTTCTCTTCAGGAGCCAGAGGTGAGATCGGCCGTCAGGGTGAGAGGCCGTCTCCAGGAGGAGGTCAGCTGGGTAGAGGTTTGACAGCTGAGGTCTTGTCTGGTTGGTATTGAGACCACAACTGACAGCTTCCGCGGTCTGAAGAGCTATAAGGAAGTCTCAATGGGACATCTAGAAGACGTGGACCTATGAATGGCATTATTAATGTCACGTGACTCAGATCACTAAGACCATTGGTTACTTAAAACAAGTAAAAGTGAGTAGTGAAGTTAAATTAACCTTTTAGCAAAAGTATGTATATGAAATAATACTGAAGGCTGGATAAAACATTTTTAGTACTGTGGGAGAAAATGTATTAATCACATTAAGACAGTTTGATTAAGAGTAATGACGTTTAGAAGGAGACGTCTGGCAGTCTTTGAGTTTTATTAACTAAAGAGTGAATCCAGTGGAAGTCTTCCGGAAAAACAACCTTGATCTGGGAATGTTAATCCAGGTTAAACATAATAAAAGAGTTATTTTATTCCAAGTTATTGGGAAAAAGATGGTTATTATTTGTGATGATCACAGAGGTCAAAGTTCAGAGGTCATAGCATATTTGGTGACACCACAAAACTAATGTAGTGCATTTTAAAAGCTTCACTCCCCCAAGATGTTTTACCCTTTTATTACTTTTATAAATCAACCGTCAGCAACATCATTTGGCTTCTTTGACAATAAAATTCACAATAAAAACCCTCTAATGTCATGAGCTGATTTCTACAAAATAATGAGAAATTAAATCAAAATATATAACATAAAATATTTGATTGAAAAAATATTCACCCCCTTCAAGTCAGAGTTTAGTGGATGAACCTTTGGCTGCAGTCATACAAACAGAGGAACAGGAACCAGACCTGACATGATCGGACAACCAACACTACAGAAATAATCCAATTTAATGACCCAAAACCAGTATATACTGTATGTATGGTGGCACAGGTGTTAGCACTGTTGCCTCGCACTGATAAGGTTGCAGGTTCAAATCCTTCTGTGTCCTTTCCGCATGGAGTTGCATGTTCTCTCTCTGTGAGGTTAGCCTCGTAGATCACAAGATGCTTGATAGCTGTATAATGTATGTAAGTCCATCCATCCATCCATTTTCTGTAGCTGCTTATTCCTCCACAGAGGGTCGCGGGGCAGCTGGTGCCTATCTCCAGCGGTCAAGGGGCGAGAGGCGGGGGACACCCTGGACGGGTCGCCAGTCCATCGCAGGGCCACACAGAGACGAACGAGACAAACAACCACACACCCACTCACACCTAAGGACAATTTCACCAGCCCAATTAGCCTGACAGTCATGTCTTTGGACTGTGGGAGGAAACCGGAGTACCCGGAGGAAACCCACGCATGCACGGGGAGAACATGCAAACTCCACGCAGAGAGGCCGCAGAGCCGGGACGCGAACCCACGACCTCCTTGCTGCGAGGCAACAGTGCTAACCAGCTGCGCCACCATGCAGCCTTGTATGTAAGTCACTTTGGGAAATAATGTCTGCTAAATGAATAAACATATTATTCAAGTGTTAGATTAAAACACATTTATGGACCAACTTGATGATCAGTCACATGATGAAAACATGGACAGACAAATGGTGCTGCTGTAAAAGCTGAGAAGAGCTGCTATGGGAGCCCAGATGTCCAAACAGGAAGTCAGTTCTTCCAACAATGTGTTTGTAAACAGAACACAGAGAAGAAGGAGAGCTGGATGTTGCATCAACTATTCTTTTCTTTGATAGACATTTGCTGCTGCTGTGTTCTGTCCGTTAATTCCATGAAAGTCAAAGTTTTTCATGCAAAACTTCTTAAACATTGTATCCATTTATTTATTATTGCACATTCTCTTTTCTCTGAACTCCACTTTTTTTGTGAGAATCAAAACAGAGATACAAGAAAACCATTATTCGTGTCCAGAGGGCACTGGAAAACAAACAAAACAATTTCCCACCAAAACGACAGTTACAAACTGCCTAATAAAGCACAGAGGACGTCTGCAGCTGTGACATCTGTACTGAGTCATTTATTTAGCCACTTCTGGACGGAATGCATGCACTTTAGATTCAGACTAGGGTCTGGCTGATTGCAGTTGCATCTCCCTGATGACTGATGGCTCTTGTTTTCTTTGATTCCAGGTCACAGTGACTCAGGTATTGTGAATCCTGCTGTACTTTTACTTTCCGTCCCTCATTAGGTCTATTTCCTGCTTCAAACAAGGAATGTGCGAGGACCTGTAGTTTGCTCGTGGATCAGAGCCCTGTCCTAATAGGGCAGCACATTGTTTAGGTCCTGCTGGGAGGGAATGTGAGAGCTAGATTTCGGTTTAGGTTAGTGTATGCATGCAATGGTTATGTGGAGATTTACAGTCAGTTTTGGGGTTTTAATGCTCACAGTCAATTGCAATTAGTGCAATGTCCTAATAAGGATAGATGTGCAGACCTGTGTGTGTGTGTGTGTGTGTGTGTGTGTGTGTGTGTGTGTGTGTGTGTGTGTGTGTAACAAACTCAAGCCCCAGCAGCAGTAAGTCATTTGTCACGGCTGACGGAGTAAACAGGCTGGTCTTAATGAATGTTTTAATTGAAGCATTACCTTTTTTGAACTTTTGACTTCTGACTTCTCTCACAGCTGTCTCCGATGGTTTTGGCATCATTCCTAATTAATTGGCCAGTCATTTATTATGCTGACAAACAGTCCGTTACTCTAACACACAGAGACACACATGAATGCATAAGCAGGCCCGCGCTCAGACGGGTGAACTGATGCACATGAGGCGAGCACTCAAAAGATGTGGCGCACTTATCCTCAAATGAATATCACTGGCAGAGCTCCATTCATTTTTTATGTTCAGGCAAAATTAAGCCTGTAAGCGTGCTCGTATTAGGATATTTAAAGAAAAAGTTGGTAAAACATCCAAACAGTCGTGAATTCAGGAAACTTCTAATCACAAAAATATATTATTTAAAAGAAAAACAGATCAGCAGTTCAAGAATTTCAACCAGAAAGGAATAAATGAAACCTGACAAAGCTGCTGAGAGTGTCATCAATCATTACCATCCACCTTTCTCTGGGTGGATGCTCAGGGAGCTCGTCTTGTGGTTTTTAATTCACTAAAACGTAGGCGCATTGCGATGCCATCAAACATTTCTAATGCGATTAGAAATGCACTGTCTACTAATACAGTTTTTTAGATCAACTTTCATGAATTTCAATCAAACAATATGAATATAAACTGCTCAGAGTATAGGATAAGACAGAGCCAGCTGTTAGGTTGGAACGCTTAAAGGAAAAGTTCAACATTAAATAACAATTGCGTGTTTTTTAAGTTACTGGCGATTAGTCCTAAAGTTTCCCATCTTCAGGCTTGTTTTGATTGGATGTGATTATAAAACAATGATTGATGCATCTCTCTCCTCATCTCATCCCAATTTTGTTTCTATAGTGGAAAATGTAGAACAAAGTGTCCATTTTACAGCATAAATGGGGGCTTGCAGTTAAGGGGCTGCAGCCTGTCTGTCTTTGAGCATCTGCGACCATTTAAGTGCTCTTTAGCAATATCCCACAACAGGAAGTGGAGATTACACAGAGGTCACTGTGCAGCCTGGCTGTGTGTGATCATGGGCTGCATGTTTCATACATGACGTAACACACCCAGGCCAGCCCAAACATGTGTGTCGGCCCACTGGAAATTGCCCGGTACACCAGATTGTCTTATCTCTTGCTGACACACAACTGCTTTTACATTTGCTGACTCCAATACAGTCTTGGTCTTGGTATGTCGATTTGATCACAGAAAAACAGTTGGTTGTTGATGTATTTTCCCTCTGAGTTTAATTACTTTATTTATTTGACATTGTCAGGCAGGCCTGATAAGATAACTCTGCAGGACGTTTACGGCCCGGAGGCCGGAGGTTCCCCACCCCTGCTCCACAGAATCTCACAAGCATTGATTTGTGTAACTTTAATGTTCTTTTTGTTTCTAGTCTGCAAGTCCATGCTGGAAAAAACCAAAATGATGCTGCTATCAGATATAGAGACTCAGTTGATTTCATGTCTGGTTCTGATTAAATCACCTGCATCTTGTCTGTTTTTGCTCTCCTTTGTTGTCGACACAGTTTTAATTGTTATCTCTGTTTCATGTCAAGCTGCATGCTGCTTTTTACCTCACTTCAGTTATCTGTGTTGAATGTTACAAGCATAAAGAATAAAGTTTGTCTTGCTGACCTCTTCCTGCTTCCTACTGGAAACTAATCTGCACCCAGATATTTAAACTGGATAAAGGTTGACTGTTAAACTACAAACACTGGGCCCTGTTAAATTTAATGTATTTATAGAGTGCCTTTCACAGATATAGAATATATCAAAATGCTTCACAACACGGGTCAAATCAGGTTAAAAAAGCATAGAAAAAATGCATCAGTACAACATAGAAGCACCAGCTTTGCCCTTTGACTCAGCTCCTCTTCACAATGACAGACCGAAGCATCACCCTCATTACTGAAGATGATGCTCCACTCCATCGGTTCAACTCCCACCTCATTCTACTATTACTCAAGAACAAGACCCCACAATACCTGAACTCCTCAGTTTGAGTCAGGAACTCGTTTTGACCTGTAGAGAGCATTCCACCTTTCAATCAAGAACCATGGCCTCAGACTTGGAGGAGCTGACTCTCTTCCTGGTCACTTACACTCAGTTGTGAACTGCACCAGTACATGCTAAGGGGACACAGTCGAAAGCTTTCTCCAAGTCCACAAAACACAAATGGAAGGGAAACCCCAAACTCCCTTGACCCACTCTGCCAGGGTAAAGATCTGGTCCACTGTTCCACAGCCTGGATGAAAGCCACACTGCTCCTCCTGGATCTGAGGTCCAACAACCAGTTGGAGCCTCCCTTCCAACCACCCTAGAGCAGTGGTCGGTAATTGGCGGCCTACTGGCTCAGCCACATATTTCCAGCCCTCCAGCTCTATACGGACTTTCTGTTTTTTTCTTGCACGAGTAGAATAAAATAAAATAGATTCTTTATTATCCCCTCGTGGGCAATTGGTTTCACAACCAGTAGTGAAAAAAATGACCACATTCATAAATTAAAACAGATCATTTGAAAGTTTTAAAACTGCAGGGATTAAAGAGTTTCTCAGTCTTTTGGTCCTGACCCTTGGTAGCTGATATCTGCAGCCTAAACTCACTGTGTAGAGGGTGAAAGGATCTGCCAGGATCAAACTGGCCTTCTTCACTGACCTGGCTTTGTGCATGAGTCCACGTGGGGTTCAAAGGTCAGCCTGTGTTTGTGTACGTCAGCCTGCACAGACCCTAAACAATAACATTTAAACATGTAATGAAAAGTGTTTTGGGCTAAATATCAAACCCCACTCTCCGAAGGGGAAGTCAATGTCAAAGACCCTATTGTCTCTGCTAGAAAATCATTGGAGTTATAATGGTTTTAAGATTTTTCCAGCTTTTCCAGGTGGATACATGGAGTACAAGATTGAGTTACATTTACACTCACTGACCACTTTATTGGGTACACCTTGTTAGTACCAGGTCGAACCCCCTTTGCCTTCAGAACTGCCTTAATCCTTTGTGGCTTAGATTCAACAAGGTACTGGAAACATTCCTCAGATATTTTGGTCCATATTGACAAGGTAGCATGATGTCCCCCACACCATTACACCACCACCACCAGCCTGAACCGTTGATACAAGGCAGGATGGATCCATGCCTTTATGTTGTTGACGCCAAATTTTGACCCTACCATCCAAATGTGGCAGCAGAAATCGAGACTCATCAGACCAGACAACATTTTTAAATCTTCAAGAAGGCCAGGTATTCTGAATGATTGTTAGGAATAAATTCTTAAACAACAGTCAGAACCTTCCTTCCTCCAGCTTGCAGCTGAAGAGTCTCAGTCACAGTTTTTTTTCACACTTTTTTTTGTATAAAGTGAACTTGATCTTTAATGGCAAGTTATGAAAAGCACATTTTATGACCTGCAAGTAAAAAGAATAACTCAGCAGTGAAGGGGTTAAACCCTCTCTAACTACTAGATTTACCTGTTGCTGACCATGAAACTTGTTTTATAAGTTTTGTTTCCAGCTCCAAGAAATGCACCCACATCTTCAGATCTACTTCTTCAGCTAATGCTGCAAAACCTCGGAGTTATCTTTAAATCCTAAATTGTTATTCTTGTTGCCTTTTTATCCTCAACCAAACTGCCTCATTGAAAACCAAGAAACAAAAATCAATTAACCTGGCTTGGCTTAGTGATCACACTTCTGCCCTTTAAAGAATCTGCAGGAAATTTGAGCATCAATAAAAGGCCAATAAGTCTGAAATAACACACGCATTGATTGCCCTTAAAAATCCATAGGGTAATTTATTAGAAAGTGGTTAAAGATACAAGATCAGCTCACTTCTCACAGCTCATATTCAGAAACAAATACAACCTAAAATACTGTTTATTACTGGTAAACTTCACCTTATCACTTGAGCAATCTTACTGATAAATATGAACAATGTAAAACGTATGAAAACCATTAAATCCCAAATCTAGCCATGTTGTAGGGGAACTTCAACAAATGTTTTTGTCTAAATTTAATTTTTTTTAACAATCCCAACACATTGCTGGTATAGCATACAATTTAGACCAAATATCATCACATATTTAGTTAAAATGCATTGCTGTAAGTAAAGTATGACAATACCATGTGCGTGCTCACTGTTACCATTGTTCTTTTCCTCTCCTTGTGATGGATGAAGCTTCTCCTTTATCCATTGTTGAAGCTAGAAGCCAACAGATCCCATTTCATGCCACCATGTTTAGAGTCAGTCTCTGAGCCCTCGGGATGTGGGGCTGAAAGTCCCACCTGCTCATAGTCCTGATGTGATGGTTCCCTGATATCTGTCATGTTCCATCCTTGCTCCTGCTCTCCACTGTTCCCACAGCCATTGATCACTCATTGTTCTCAACCATTCCTCTGCCTATTTGAGCTCCATTTCTTCACTCACTCTTTACAAGACCATCTGCTTTAATTTGTGTCTCAGCCTTTGATTGTTCCATAGTCTGATTATTGTTCCTGACCTTGTTTTTGCTCCTGACCATCGCCTCTGCCTGCTCCCCACTGGACCTCATTTTGATTCCACTGGCTCTGTCTCCCGTTCTGCTCCCTGCACTCTGCCCACAGATTCTAGATTATTCTCTACCCTTAGTAAGTAAAATTCTATTTATAGAGCACCTCTCACGATAAAAATCACAAAGCACTTAACAAGAGAAAACATAGTTAAAAAATAAACAGGTTTGAATAAATGAGTAAGGGTTGAATAAACATGACACAAATGAAAACAAACTTAAACAAAGACAGATTTAAACAGATGAGTTTTTAACTTCTTCTTAAATGAGTCTACTGAGTCCACAGACCTCAGTGAGAGTAGAAGAGAGTGGAAGAGTCTTGGAGCTACAGATGAAAAGGCTCTGTCTCCTTTGGTTTTCAGTCTGGTTTTGGGGACTGAGAGCAGACCTTGGTCAGAGGACTTGAGGGACCTGGAGGGAGTGTAGGGTTTTAGAAATTAAGTGAACCGGGCCGCTCCCCTGACCCTGCCTTGTGGATCACAGACTCCATCTACATAATCTGTGGTGAGATTATGACAGAGGACTTGTGTTTATCTCACTCACCCTGTCATCTGAGTCTCCACTCTCAGTTGTCCCCTGATGTTTTTGAAGCACTGATTATCTAATTACAGCTAAACATTTAAAAACATGAATATCTGAACACCCAAGAGCAAGGTAAGAATTATGAGCCAACATGGGTCAACACCTGGATAAAAACATGTTTGTGGCAGGTAGAGCATTTGTCTTGCAACCAGAGGGTTGTCAGCTCATCACTCCAGCTGGGTCATTTTATTGTTGTGTCATGTGTCACTTCACCTACATCGCCTGCTGGTGCTGGTCAGAAGGCCATGTGTCTGGTCACCTTGCTTCTGTGGTTACGGTGTAACTTACTGCCATCAGCATGTGAATCACTGTAATGTAAAGTGTGTTTGGGACATTTACATTTAATCCTTTTTTGCCATGACAGGTCCCACTCCTTTACGTAGAGAGTACGGGACTTACATCTTGTACTGCAGTCCGCCACAAGAGGTCATTTTGAAGTGATGTTCTATCAATTATTGTCCACAGTAATTAACCATATTCACCAGTGACATCACTGATGGGTTTTTAGAAATAAACATTTTAGCAATTTAAAAATAAAACACTGATCTGTTTGAGAACCCAAAAGGAAATGGAGTCCTAAAGGAAGCTGAGAAGCGTCACCTTCAATGTCCACTGGGATTTGACAGAGAACATGGGAGTCCTCAGACCATCCAACTCAACGGCACGACATCATAATTCACTTGAACCAATTATGCAGGAAGGGAAATGATCTTCTGGGGATGGATGGAGCTGTGTGGTAGAATACTCCATGACAGGAAGCTGCATAGGCTTCTTCAGGTCTGATCAGGTTTAGTAATTCAAGACCATCCTTCTATGTGAGTCAATTGGTTCCTTATCACCTGATGAATTGTTCATATAAATGGTCCAAATCACTCATCACAGGTATGAATGAGTGAAACCACCTGAGGGTAAGAGTTTATAGTCATAACCATCACAAGATGATGGATGAGAATCTAGATTCAACACCAGCACATTGGTGGTGGTGAGGTATTCATCCTGTATGGAGGAGGCCTAACTTAACTAAACATGTTTCAATGTAAGTTCTAAAAGGTGACATTTAAACACAACCTGCCTCAAAAGTGCCAAATTTTAACCTTTAAAATAAACTTTGTATTGACCTCCTATTGAAACTCTGTCATTTTGGGACTATTTTATGGTTAAAGCATTGTGAAGACCTGCACACACACACATTGTTCTTTCTGCCTTTTTCAGGGAGCTACTGTATTTCCATATTTGGAGCAGTAAATTACATTATGACTGTGGGGCTCAGGGGGAGAAAAGGCTTATTATTGTGGAAACGCTCCTCAGTTTACACTAACAGGGTTATAGCACTCCTACAGCTTCTTCTCCTTTTTGTCCTCCAGCCATAGAAAACACAAACACTAGTCTGATTTTGTTCTTTCATCATCATTTTTTATGTATTTTTTTTTAACCAGAAGTCACAAAGATGCAAACAACCAAAAGCAGAATTCATTTCAGAGCATGTGCTTGTATGGATACGTTCTCTTTTGCATTTCAATGTTTATGAAGGCTGTGTGAGAGAAACATGCGTGCTCTATCAGATTTGAATACATTTCCTTACACTTTATATACAGCTCTGTATATGTTTGTGTTTATCATTGCACCTGGCTCTGGGTCTGTTTGTGTGGCCTCTTCATCTAACAGTATTCCTGAGACGATGACCTGGATAACGCTAATAAGATAACCAAACCAAATGATTCAACTCATGAGAGACTGCCTCCCTGTGATGAAAAAAGACAATCTGCTATATGTTTGCATAAACACATTACCTGTGTCAAGTATAGGACACAAACTAAGTCAAGCTGTCAGGTAACGTCTGCAACATCAGAGACCTCTGCAGCAAACAAAGAGAAGCATTTGCTTTATTAACCTTTTTGTGTGTATATGTTGTGTGTATGCTGTGTGTTTATGTTGTGTGTGTGTGTGTATTAAGGGTGAGAATTGATAGGTTTTTATCCATATCAATGCCATTCAGTTCTGCCTATCAATCCAATTCATTAACAATTCCCTCGTCTTTTCTTGAGTTAAGCAAAAAAAAAAGAAGTTCTACACCATCTTCTGCATCATGACCAACCACGGTGTGATTTGAGAGTGTGTATAGCCGCTTTCATAAGACACACCATGCCGGCAAATCAGCGTAATACTGCCGCCACGGTGTGTCTTATTAAAGCGCTGTGGCGGCATGGCGATGCGGGAATTTTGCGGCATTCGTGCCGACACGCTTGGTAGTAATATTACAGCAACGTTGGACTTGTGAATGTAGAATATGCCTTGGCGCAACAGAGGGAGGTGTCACTAATGACGTGGCAAAAGTGAGTCGACCCCCGACCAGAGAAAGTATTTAAAATCAGGTAAACATGGGAAAGCTGTTGCGCATTTGTAAACGCTCAGCGGAGATGGAAAACTGGAGCGACACCGAGATCCGGGAGCTTCTGGCTGAAGCAGACGTTACCTGTCTGTTTATACAAGCACTTCCGTCTCACGTCTCTGTACCCCAACAGCGGAAAGACCGCCCCCATACCTCCTTTATACCGCCACCGAGAAATCTTTTGTGTCTGACCACTTATGAATGACCAAAGGCTCCCAGATGCTGGCTCAGGTTTGAGGCAAATTGCCGGCTTTGTTTTATGAAAGCAGCTTATGTTTTTATTTTGGGGGGAGGGGGGTTCCCACATTGCTCCTCCGCCTCTCCGCTGGTCACCAACCCCCCACTCCCTGACATTTGTTGGTCAGTTATCTTTCAACCCTGGAGGGGTTAAGACTTCTATGCACCTCTCACTGGTCCGACAGAGCAGTATCCCAGTTTCTGTTCGGTGCAGCGAGAGCAGAAGCGGGCATGACAAGGTGAGGTCCAGACAGAACCAGACGGACCCAGCTCTGAATCTGGACCCAAATTGCTTCAGCACATTCACACCTCTTAGTCGTCTCAAAGAGTGCAGTGTGCAATGAGTAATAATGATTGTCTGTGATGACGCTGCAGCGGTCTCGTCTGGACCTCATCTCGTCAAGCCCATCCACTACTTGCACAGCACTTGTCAGACGGAAACCAGGTTATTGTTCTGTCAGATCAGTGAGAGGTGCATAGAAGTCTTAACCCCTCCAGGGTTGAAAGATTGCTTACCAACAAATATCAGGAAAACCGGAAACAAGAAAATTGTTTAGAAGATTTGATAAAGTTGGAAATGTACAATAATGATGGAATTGGTCGGTTGGAACCGGTTCTAAATAAGAACCAGCTCTCAGTTCCCACCCCTAGTGTGTATGTTGTGTGTGTGTGTTATGTGTATGTTGTGTGTGTGTGTTATGTGTATGTTGTGTGTATATTGTGTGCATAATGTGTATATGTTATGTGTATAATGTGTGTCTTGCAGCCAGTTCAGTGGTTTCTTTTTTTTCTAATTCATCATCTCTATCTATACAGATTAATTACGTAGCTTGTTCCACCATTATGAAGGTTTGTGTTGGTGTTTTATTCAAAATCAGAGAAAGTGTGAAGAGTAATGAGCTGGAAATGAGAGTTCTGTTTCACTAAAGAGAAATTTATGCACAGAGATCATCCTGATCAGATATGAGCAGTTTATCCTCAGTCATTCATTTAGTTATTTGTAAAACACCTGCCATCAGACAAGCATATAAAACACGGATGTCTGACAATATAACCACTTGTTAATTAATAAATGTTAAACACCACTTATTGCAGTCATCCAACAGGATGTAGTAAGTAGTAAAAGTGTATTTATTTAGCACCTTTCACAGAAAAAAAAGAAGTGCTTCACAAAAAACATCAAATTTAAAACATGATTAAAAGACAAAGAACCAAAAGAATCAAGATTTACAATAAAGGTCCCTCAGTTCAGACTGAAAACCCAGTTATATAACTGGATATTGGTCCTCCTGCTTGATATTAAAGGGATATTCCACCAGAAAGTGATTTTTTGTCTATTGCCATATTCCTTATAGTTAGATCAGTGGGCAAAACCATTTGTAACCAGCCCAGCCGTTTTCCTGATCCAACAGTACTCCTTTAGCATTAGCTTAGCGTAAAACACTGCAAGTGAATGGTAACAACTAGCATTGTGAGAAAAAAGTCATTAAAACTCACTCAGTAGTGATACTAGTGATACTAATTCTGCCGACTGACCTCAATAAACATCGACTGCAAGTGAAAATAAAAAGTAACACAAAGGAATTACAGGTACTATTTTAGACTCGGGACTACTTTATGACAAAGAGCAGCTGTAAGCCTCTGCTAAACGGTGCAAGGACATGACGCAGCGGCTCCAAGGAGACCTACTTCCGTAAACACGTATCCGAACATTGTTTGCAAACCTCACAGATAATGAAAAATAACACAAAGTCAGGAGCTGCACAGAGATTATCTTCAAAAATCTATGACAGGTTTAGTCTAGTAGCTGGTATTTGTTTTTAAGGAGTTAGGCGTCTTTAGGGCCGCTGCGTCATGTCCTTGCACCGCTTTTGAAGTTTTTGATTGAGTCTAAACATGTGTCATGTGCTGCCCCTTTGTGTCCATGTTGTGCCTGTTTTTCCTGTGTTTCTGTGTTCCTCCTTGTGTCTCCATGCACTAATCCTCCACAGGTGTGTCTCGTCTCCCTGATCACCTACCTCCCTATATGCTGTTTAGTTCAGTCACTCCCTGTCGGTTCCTCATGTTGCATCCCTGGCCTTGTTTGACCTGTGTCTTCATTTGAGTTCAGCCAGCAACAAAGCCCTTTTGTGTTTCACGTCGTCTGTTCCTGCCTCCATCCTCCACACTTGGGCCATGTGTTACACCACTCCAGGATGACTTGGTGTAGTAAAAAAAACGAATTTTATTGAATTACCACCAACACGTAGCAGCAGTAGTTTTCCAGAGCACAACGACGGACACCAACCGAAAGCTCTCGACCCTGGGAACAAAAACCAACGTCTCACGTGTTCTCCTTCTACAAGTTCACAGTTAAACTGCCTGGCAAGAACACATCCCTGTGATGATATACTGCCACCCGTCGGTGTGATGGAACAACTACATCTTAAATTAAACATTTTCGTTTTTACAATGAAACAACAGTAACCAAGTTTAAAGCAAAGTTTCAAAGCAGTTTTAGCAATACACTTTTAACAGTTGCTACACCCGCACTACCCCAAACCCTGACAACATGTCTGCAACAACTGTAGCTTAGACATCTTGTGAAGCTTAAATGATAAATACAATTTAATATCATCAGCATAAAGATGATAGGGGATTTCTTTGAAAAAGCTCATGTTGTGCTGAAGATGGAGCAGATAAAGAAGAAACACTGGGACCAATGGACTGGAAAAACTCACTTTAAACAAAGAAGAAGGTAAAATGTCGAGAGGGCAGGTGACTCTTTCCTTGAGTTAACTAATTTGGTTAGCTCCAGTAAATGAACAGGATAAAATCTAAGGTAACAGGCTGGAGTCAGAACAGACAGAGAGGAAGCTGAGGGAGAGATGCTGGACCTAACCTCTCGTCTCGTCTTCTTCCGCTTATCCGGGTCCGGGTCGCGGGGGCAGCATCCCAATTAGGGAGCTCCAGACGGTCCTCTCCCCAGCCACTTCTACCAGCTCCTCCGGCAGGATCCCAAGGCGCTCCAGGGCCAAACCAGAGATATATTTTCTCCAGCGTGTCCTGGGTCGACCCGGGGGTCTCCTGCCGGCAGGACATGCCTGGAACACCTCCCTGGGGAGGCGTCCAGGGGAATCCTAACAAGATGCCCAAACCACCTCAACTGGCTCCTTTCGACATGGAGGAGCAGCGATTCTACTCCGAGTCTCTCCCAAATGTCCGAGCTCCTCACCCTATCCCTAAGGCTGAGCCCGGCCACCCTGCAGAGAAAACTCATTTCGGCTGCTTGTATCCGCGATCTCGTTCTTTCGGTCATTACCCAGAGCTCATGACCATAGGTGAGGATTGGGAGGTAGATCGATCGGTAAATCGAGAGCCTTGCTTTCTGGCTCAGATCCTTCTTCACCACAACAGACCGGTTCAGCGTCCGCATCACTGCAGACGCTGCCCCAATCCGCCTGTCGATCTCCCTCCTTCCCTCACTCGTGAACAAGACCCCGAGATACTTGAACTCCTCCACTTGAGGCAGGATCTCTCTCCCGACCCGGAGTTGGCAAGCCACCCTTTTCCGACCAAGAACCATGGCCTCAGACGTGGCGGTGCTGATCCTCATCCCAGCCGCTTCACACTCGGCAGCGAACCTCCCCAGTAAGACCTGAAGGTCAGAGCCTGATGAAGCTAGGAGGACCACATCATCTGCAAAAAGCAGAGATGAGATTCTCCTGTCACCAAACTCAACACCCTCCACACCACGGCTGCACCTAGAAATCCTGTCCATAAAGGTTATGAACAGGACCGGTGACAAAGGGCAGCCCTGGCGGAGTCCAACCCTCACTGGGAACAGGTCCGACTTACTGCCGGCTATGCGGACCAGACTCACACTCCTCTGGTACAGGGACTGAATGGCCCTTAACAAAAGACCATCCACCCCATACTCCTGGAGTGTCCCCCACAGGGTGTCCCTGGGGACACGGTCATAAGCCTTCTCCAAATCCAAAAAACACATGTGGACTGGTTGGGCAAACTCCCATGACCCCTCCATCACCCTAGCGAGGGTAAAGAGCTGGTCCACAGTTCCACGACCAGGACGAAAACCACATTGCTCCTCTTCTATCTGAGGTTCAACTATCGACCGGACCCTCCTCTCCAGTACCCTGGAGTAGACCTTCCCAGGGAGGCTGAGGAGTGTGATCCCCCTATAGTTGGAACACACCCTCTGGTCCCCCTTCTTAAAAATGGGAACCACCACCCCGGTCTTCCACTAAACAGGAACTGCCCCCTATGACCACGCAATGTTGCAGAGACATGTCAACCACAACAGTCCTACAACATCCATCGCCTTGAGATACCCAGGTCGGATCTCATCCACCCCCGGGGCTCCGCCACTGCGTAGTTTTTTGACTACCTCAGCGACTTCTGCCCCAGAGATTGGACAGTCCATCCCCACCTCTCCCAGCTCTGGTTCCTCATGGGAATGCGTGTTGGTGGGATTGAGGAGCTCCTCAAAGTATTCCTTCCACCGCCCGACTATAGCTCCAGTTGATGTCAGCAGCTCCCCGTCCCCACTGTAAACAGTGTGAGCGAGTTGCTGCCTTCCTCCCCTGAGGCGTCGGATGGTTTGCCAGAACCTTTTTGGAGCCGACCGATAGTCTTTCTCCATGGTCTCACCAAACTTCTCCCACGCCCGAGATTTTGCCTCGGAAACTGCCACTGCTGCACCCCGCTTGGCCCTCCGATACCCATCTGCTGCCTCTGGAGACCCACAGACTAGCCACGCCTTGTAGGCCTCCT
The DNA here is from genome assembly GCA_006937965.1 of Callopanchax toddi. NCBI lineage: Eukaryota > Metazoa > Chordata > Actinopteri > Cyprinodontiformes > Nothobranchiidae > Callopanchax > Callopanchax toddi. The sequence goes on from SSNR01000347.1 coordinate 483,767, forward strand.
TCTTCAGCCTGACGGCTCCCCTAACCTCTGGTGTCCACCAGCGGGTACGGGGGTTACCGCCACGATTGGCACCGGCTACCTTGCGACCACAGCTAGCAACAGCCGCCTCAACAATCGCAGAGCGGAACAAGGCCCATTCGGACTCAATGTCCCCCACTGCTCTCGGGACGCGGTCG
>SSNR01000347.1:491076-507093 GCA_006937965.1 Callopanchax toddi
TTAGAAGAAATATGTCGTTTCAGAATAAATAATTATAGCAACATCTGTTATTCAACCAAGCCTTTAGTGCAACAGAATCAGCTTTAGCGTAATGAGTCAACCAAGGTTCAACAGCAGTCAAATGAAAGATTTAATGTTTTTAAGATCTCAGATATTTTGAAATTTCATGATGTAAAATTTCTATCCAGCCTCACACGGACGGCACCAAATAATATGTAACAGGATAAAATCCCTACAATGTTAATTATAAAATATATATTATTAGGATTATTAACAACAATAGTGATATTATTATTAATAATGCTAATAATAAACCTCGGGGCACCACCCAGGTTTTAGGATAACCTGAGAAACCTTTCTGTTGTGTTAAATCAGTCTGACAAATCTGAATGAGTGAATTCTTGATTTATGAAGTTTAACACCATTCAATTCAAAACATCACAACTACGTATTACTAAGAGGGTATATTTATTAACAACCAGTCAAATCAACAGTTTGCAACCTTGTCAAATAACAGAATCATGCATGAACACAGGTGATTTTAACCATCTTGATAATTATGACAGTGAGAGGAATTAACTGGAAGTTTAAGTGAAATATTGAATACACAAATAGTTAAAATCTTAAGATATGATAACGGAGCTTGCAGAGTGAGATATATGAGTAAAAAGGGGGTTATTTTGACTGCTGTAATTTGGAAGAGGAGAAGTGATTTAACATTTAGGCTAAGGTTTATGGAAAGGGTTTGGGTTTAAAAGAGTTCAGATATTAAATGATGCATCATTCTTAATGTCACAGCCACATGAAAGTTCACGTAGGACCAACCTTCAGTGCCGGGTGGATGCGAAAGCTGTCGGCCCAACGGGAGATGAGGTTACGATGGACGAACAGGGTTTCTCCTGCGAGTCCTTCGAGTGGTCGACCCGATGGGTTCGAAGTCAGGTTGACGTCAGACTTACGCTCCTGAGGTCACTGATGTCGTCGGGAACAAGGCTGTGGCTGCTCGGTTTGGGAGTTGGGGTTTCGGCCAGCAAAACCAGAACTCTTCAGAAAACTGAACTATTTTAACCCCAAAGGCAGATGGAGTTGGATTACCTAAATCGACGTCTAAACTGATTTGAACTAACGTCGCAAAAATATTGTAAAAATGAAGAAACTGAGTTTCTTTTAAAAATACTGCAAGATTAAAATAAAACGCCGCACAAAAAAGAGGTTTTGCTGAGGCCTGATGCTGATCAGAGGAGGAACAGGAGTTTTGTGCAGGATGTCAGCAAAGGTCCAAGCAGCTGGTTCTGAAACGACCGAAAAGTAAAAGTAAACGGAAATGAACTTAAACTAAAACTAAACTCTACTAAAAACTAAAAACTGGAAACTGGAAACTGGAAAAAACTAAAAAAACTCTGGCCAGGACTCCTGAAAAAGGGGCTTTTATCCTAAAAAGGGGTCTTTTTAGGATGACCAATAACATCTTCTTAACTAATTTTGGGAAGTCCTGTAGGCGTGAATAATTATCTTAAGAGGAGGTTCTAATGTCTTTAAGGGGGGACGTGAGTCGAATTACTAGAGGGAAAATAAGTTTAATTTTCTCTCACTCTGAAAGGTCCCTAAAGTCAGTTTTACAAGTCACACATCCTTCAACCTTAATTTGTCATTAAAGAAAAGAACCGCACCACATTCAATACTCTTATCATAACAAATCCGGTGAACTTATAGTTTGAATTGACATATTACCAGTTTTATCAGTATGAACTTAAAAAGGCCTTCTGAAGAGTGAGCAAATAAGGGAAAAGTGAAAATCCAGTTATTTTAGCAACACAAATTGTTATAACTTTATTATCTGTTTTACCACAAAAACAGATAATCGTCTTTAACACGTCTTCATAAAAACATCAAATAAAAATGCATAAAACTTTCCCCTAAAAACATTCATAAAAACACATTCAAAATTCACTTAAAACTTATACATAGAATTAAAACTTAAATCTAGAGACGTCTAACGTTTAAACCTGATTTGAGGAATTCACCACACACTGAAATCACATGTAAATGAATTTCAAACACAGCAATGAGGACAATGACCAGACATTGGAATTTAAGAAGTTAAGAGTTATTTTATGAGAGTAGCAGGGGGATCTCTCACTTTCCTGTGAAACAAAGAGGTTGGATAGAGGCTCCCAAAATGTATGACTTTATCTGCAGACTGAGGCTCCTCAGTGTCTGTCCTCAGCTTTGAGGCTGTTTTCACAAAGTACTGAACATTAGCATCTGAAAGACTTTCGTGGCATCTCTCATGGGCGAGAGACGACCAACCTGCACTGTAAACCCGAATAAGTTCCCAGAACTCAAAATTTTTGAGGCAATCATTTGCCTCAATTTTTTTGAGTTTTGAAACTGAAAGTTTTAAGTTTACAGAAATTAAAATTATTAATAAATTTCACTCATAAACACAGAGTTAAATTAAATTTAAAATGTCTTATCGGGTCAACTCAAAATGTTTTAGTTGACACACTGTAAATCAAATAAGTTCCTATTACTTATAATTTTTGATGAAACTGTTGTAAAATTTTTGAGTTTTGAAATCAAAAATTTTAAGTTTTCTCAAATTAAATTTTTAAATAAATTTTACTCAAAAACTTTAACTACCTTTAAATTAAATTTTGTCATCAAGTCAACTCAAAATATTTTAGTTGACTCACTGTAAATCAAATTAGTTCCTATTACTTAAAATTTTTGAGCCAACAGGCTCAAAATGTCTTAGTTTTAAAACCGATAATTTTAAGTCTTCAGAAATTATATTTCTTAATACATCCAACTCATATACTTTAAGCTCAGGAAAATTATAAATTCTCATCCAATCAACTCAAAATATTTTTGTTACCAACATTTAAAGGTTTTTGTTACATTAACTAAGAAACTTTAATTTACCAGTACTTAAAGTCCTTTGTTTGTGTAATCAAGGTGATTGCATCCACAGAACTTAAAAAAAGTAGCAAACAGTTTGATCAAATAAGTACTATACCACATGATTTTTATGTTATCAAAACGTAACATTTATTATTTTCAGATGTCCTTGCATCAAGAGCAATAATGTCAAAAACACTGACCTAATACAACTCAAGGCACATGATGATCAAAAACAAATGGAGCAGCTTTTTTTTTTTTTTTACTTATGTTTACATGAAGTGCTACAATTTATTAATTTAGTACTTGCTGATTCAAAGTTCCTATTTCCGATCAAAACAACTAAAATTAATACCAAGCAGCTCATTAACACAGAAAATAAATGGCAAATACTGGGAAAAAAATTAAATAGTTACAGCAATAAACAAATATAAACTTAAAAGAGTACCTTGGGCTTCTGACTAGAGTAGGTCAAGAGATCAACAACTTGGATCAAATGCAAATGTTTAACTGTTAAGAACATTTAACATTGAAAAATCTAAAATGCAAATGCATAAGATTTACCAACAATATTTTTAATGGGTAAAACTTACCATTGCTTTTTTAGCTTAAACAACAATGGAACATCTGCATAACAGTGCTGCAGCTTTCAGGGAATCATTTGAAGACATCAGTTTTCAACTCAAGGGGAAATGCCTTCACCCATCACTTTTACAAATAAATGATAAGGTAATTCTTGAGTGTTTGTTACCTGTGTGAGTATTCTAGACCAGGTAAAACCTTTTTAACAAATTCAAAAGTCACGATGAAAACAACTAAAAACTACATACCAAGCTCACCATTACCCAAGAAGAGTAAGAGATTGAATCAAATGAATTTGAATCAAATTCAAATGTTTGAGAAAAGTTTGAGAACATCAAAAAATCTAAAATGCAAATGCATCAAATTTACTAAAACATTTCTAAAAGGGTTAAACTTACAACCATTTTTCATTTACATTCAACAACAATGGAACATTGTGTATTTGGGCCTACTGGCAGAACACCTGCAGAGCAGTAATGAAGTTTTTAAAGACTAATGAAAAGGCATTAGTTTTCCTCTCAAGAGGAAATGTCTTTACACGTCACCCATCACTTTTACAAATGAGTGCTCAGGTCATTTTTGAGAGTTTGTAACTTGGGTGAAAGTTTTTTATCTTCCAGACCCAATAAAACCTTCTGAACAAATTCAAAAGTCATGGCAAGTGCTTTGGGATACCTGAGGTGCAGAGCATAAATAAGTCCAAACATCGTCAGGAATGCATCAGAAAATCTGGAACAGCTGAGAATGATGTCACTTTCGATCACCACAGAGACTTTCACAGGCTGATGGTGAACTGGGTTAGTGTCATGGTCACTGATGATGGTGAGAAGGGCCACTGCAACACCTTCCACATCTGGCTCATCTGATGTGTCCTAAAACAAATGAAAGAGATTATCAAAATCCATGGATTGATTCTTTAATGGCCTTTATTGATACAAGTTTTTTTTAAGCAATTGACTAATCATCTCTCATGATCACTTAAATATTGGTGGTATGAAATAATTGTGATAAATAATATTTTAGTTGTGATCATGTTTTATGAAAAAAAAGTTTTGTTTTTTTTTGGGGTTTTATTTAGCCAAGCTGGTATTATCAGACATGAAAACGGGTAATAGGAGAAAAAGGCGAGTACCTTTAACACCACCACAATTATAAATGAAATTAAATGAATATCAACAAATAACATGAACTGAAATGTTTGACCTGGTTTGTTGCTTTATTTGAACCCAATGGTCTCATTTCTTAAACTTAATGGAGCATGAACCAGGCTCTGCTGCTGAAAACACTTTTTGTTTTTAAATCAAAATTTCTATAAAATGTTTATTTCATATGTGCCAATATTAATAGACACCAAGAGGCTGTGGGCTGAATTAGAATTCAGTGATAGCTAATGTAGATCTCCTAACCAGCTAATCTTCCATTACATGTCCTTTGTGGACATTTTGACTTTTATTATCTCCTCGTGTCCATTGTGTCTCTGGGGTGGAGCAGATGGAAGAAAAGAAAAACCATCTAACTCAAAGGTAAACTAAAACTTCCTCAAAACTTTTTCAAGTAGAATTTAACATAATTTGAAGTCACCCTGGTTCAAACAATAATAAAGTTTAGCAATAAACAGAAGCACAATTTCTTTCTCATTTCTCTGACTGTTCTCTTGTTCAGAGCTTCATCTCCTCCGTGTCATCCCTCCGGAACAACAGTAGAGTCTCAACAAGCCCCAAAGATTGAACTGAACTGAAATGACCCGACAGAGTATCAGCACAGAACCAGCTCCGACATCATTACAGAGTCTACATTTTAGTGTTTCTTTACCACCATGGAGGAATAAATATGTTTACACTGCGTCAGGTTTGAGGTGCATCATCTCATATTAAGCGGTCAGTCTCTCTCTCCGTCTGCCATCAGAGTGCGACCCAATCAGACTCGGCCTGTCGTGCTTAGGGTAGGGCTCAGATTGTGCAAGTGGGAAAGCCCTCACTAGGACGTCTTACAATCCTTTGCAATATTTCAACCTGGTGAAACTGGTTAAATGTGAAACCCTCACTGAACCCCCCCCATTTACCTAGTACACTGATGTAATGTAATTATTTTATGACACTTACTGGGCAGGTTCTGAAAAATCCAGAGACATCCTCACGCAAGTATACTGGTAGGCCATGGAGAACTGTGGTTCGCCTGGTGTGGATGTCATTAAACTCCTAGTGAGATCAAAACAGAAGTGCATCTTCTGAGTTAACAGTAAAAGAATCCAAATACATCATATCCACAAATAGAATGTCATACAAAGAATTATAAATCAGCCTTAATGGAGAGAAATACCAGCAGCTCTGAATCGTTCCAGTTAGCCATCTGAGCTGATTGTAAACAAAAGCAAAACTTAGTCGATTTTACTTTCATTTTCAAAATATTTGCAGGCCAGTGCATGGAGGACATTGGGCACCTGATCATAACACTACACTCGGTTGTTCAAAGGTGCAATCTTCATTCACAGCTTAGGCTTTGTGGCAATATTAATATCAATTGTGGCCAAATGAATGCCGCCAAATTTCTGCATCGCCATGGCTCTCACACACTGTGGCGGCAGTATTATGCTGATTTGCTGGCACTGTGTTTCTTATAAAAGCAACTAGTGGAAAAGTCATGTTGCAGTTAGCTAATTTGAGGCAAGATGTCCAAATATCAAAAAATAAGACTCCAAATCCTGTAGTTCGAAGCTACTTTCTCCTCTAGCCGACGTGTACTTCTTGAAACAAATGCATCTTACGAGGAATTCATTCCTACTTGAGACCACTGCACATCTATTAAACAAAGTGAAGCACATTTTTAAAAGTCAATCTGAATCACTAGATCTATGCAAAAGTTTTATGATCTTACCTGTTCATCGTGAACCTTTAGGATGCTAGCCAACGCATCTGCTATGCTCCCAGTTTTGGATGCCTTTTGTCGGAATAAAGTCATCAAACAAGGCAGGTGACGATCAAGCTCAGCATAAAATGTGTTGGGCAGGTTTTTGTTTGTTATCCGCTGGAACTCGGCATACACCTACATATGAAAACAAGCAGAGGGACAATGTGATATCAGACAAACTTTTGAGGAAATCTTGCATTCATTTTAGACTGCTTGCAAATAAATCTTTTGATTTTTCCTGAAACAGAAACCTGAGTTTATTTTTGAGTTGGGGGTAATATACGTACAGTGTGTCTGTGTGTGTGTGGGGGGGAAAGCTATCCAGCATGTTTTAGTTGTTTCCTTGCTTTAACCAACCTGATTTTAATCAGCAGGTGATTAACAGGCTTCTGCAGAGCTTGGTGAGCTGCTGAACAGGTGATTCAACCACTGAATCAAACATGTTGGAGCAGAGAAACAACAAAAACATGCTGGATACCATCAGAACACCTGGTCTAGGTGTTGTAGTTTTGGAACTGGACCCTTCTAATGTGGTCTAGATGCACAAAGGTGCTGAAATCTGTTTCTAACTTCTGATAATCAAATGAAAGGTTTCACAAACTACAAAATGCTTTATGGATTCTGTTATTGATTTAAAATAATCTAGTCCAAGAGTCTAGGTGCTGTCATTTTATAATTAAAGCAGCATAAAGAAGCTCAGAGACTCGAAAAATTGGTTGCAATAGCTCTTTCCAAGTTAGAAACTAAAAAAGGAAACCAACTTCAGCTGCATGTTTTGTTTACTTTTTATAATTGAATCTCTTGTATTTGATTAAAATACAGAAAAAGGCAAAATCTGCACATATTTTTTAAATCAACAAACAACTTCTGAGCTTATGTGCAGAGGGGGTGCACGTTTACACCCGATTGTGCTACTCGAGCACCAAATGTTGATTTGCAAAAGTAAAAGGTGTTTAAGCTAACAGAGTTCTGTAAGACGATGAGTACGCGCTGTGAGCGAGTCTGTGATGAGCGTGCATGGTTTTTTTTGCTGTTTGGGTGATGTGGAGCAGTTGTATAAACGCACATCAACAACTGCTGGAAAACTGACGCAACACTGGTGCGAAAATTTGCAGGTTTAATGGAGAACAACGAGCACATCACGGAGGTACCAGATGGTTGTAGTTAAAACTGCAAAAAAGTGTGTTTGTTTAACCTCCTTTTCAGAAAAAGCATAGGTGTTAAAAGCCCCACACACCCGACGCCCAGGCTTCACCTGAGAACACCGCATCTCAGTAGAAGCTTCATTATTTTGCCGTTTCGGTGTGCCATGATCAACATGTAGAGGAAACCCTGAGGTTATTTATTTACATTTTTATTAAGGGTTTTATTTATATTTAAATGAAAAAATTTTTAATTTGTTGTAAAACTAGGAAACCTTTTTCAGAAACACCAACACCATAGGGAATAAAAAACACCCTTCACTCAAGTGTGACAAAATGACAATATTTTTTGGACTATTCCTTTTATCACATAAACTGATATACATTACCTCAGACTCAATTTTGAGAGCAGGCCACAGGTCTATGAGGTCACACACAGGTGGGGAAGACATCACTATAGCCTGTCGGCGTAAGGCAAATGTGGTCTGCATCATCTTTCTAATCAGGGGCAGGTTCATCTCTGTCTTTTTGAGTTCTTCAACAATCGTTAGTCTCAATCTCTCAAGACTTGAGGGATCTTCACCTTGTGGAAAGTTGGGCAAAAAGTTGACCTCTGCCCGCTTGGGTCTTTTAATGTTAGAATGCGAAGCTTCATGTTCTGGATTGTTTCTGCTTCTTTTTCCAGCATTTACAGTGACCTCTTGTCTTCCAGCTTGTCTCATCTTTTTTCTGTAGTTGCCCATCTTAAACTTTAAACTGTTCTTCCATCCATACCACCCGGTCTCTGACCCTGCTTCCTGCAAGCAGGGATGTTTGGCCACAAGAGCACGGGCAGCTTCTTCTATTTCTTTGTCACTTGGGTAAGCCTTGAAACTATATAGCTCAGATGCAAGCTTTTCTAAAATGTCATGCTTTAGGTCTCTTGTCAACTTGAGATGCTTCTTGTTCTTCTCAAAATCATCATTTCCATTTCTGAGTCTAAGCTCAACATCAAATGCAAATGTTGGAACTGGAAAAGGACCAGAAGGCCATCGACTCAAACGTTCTGGAGAGGACACATCCGTGAGTACCTCTGTAGATGCAAGAGAGCTTGAGTCATCTAATAAAGAGATGTGAACAACAGACTTTTGTGGCAACTCCTGAATATCAGTCAGAGAGGTAAGTTTCCCATCAAAGTCTGGATCTTCATACAGCAAACTGAAGTCAAGATCTAGGTCCAACTGCTCCTTTATTATGCCAATAAGTGCATCAACTGAGGTTGGTCGTGAACTAAGTTTTAGTTTTCTTGCTTGGTCATTTTGAATGACACGTAGGATCAGGGGTTGTGAAGAATGAGCTTCCATTTTGCTAAAAAAAATAAATAAATAAAATTGGGACAATATAAGGTTATTAACATATACAGAATATTCATTTCTCATTTAAAAAGAAAACAAAACAGTCAGGATAATTGATTGATTGCATAAAATAATTTACCGGTTTCTGGATTCAGGTCTGCTTTACTTGAATGAACCGCTTCAGAGTTACCAGCAAAGAGCCATTAATCTTGTATGCAGAGAGTGGAGCAGCATCGTTGAGATCAGTCAGGAGGTGGATTTGCAGACTTGTGTGAACAGCTGACAGTTCATATGACCGAAGATGTTCTACATACCAAGAGTCATAATTACCACATAGGAAATAGACCTCACAATTGACAAGGTAGATCTGTTCTATTTTGCTAAATTTTGACAGTCCACCACTGACTCCAACAGACAGGAACATTCCACAGACATACTTTGTGCCATCAATAGTTACTGTGGAAGTCTGGTAGATTCTGTCACTAGCTGTTTGTTCTCTAATGTGTACCTGAGCTACTTCTGGCAGAGTTGAAACTAGAACAGAGTCAACCCTGGATGCCTGTGTTTTTGGCTTGAAAAACAATGGTTCAGCAAAATGATATGCCATCATTTGTTGATGTCTGACTGCCATCGTTTTCAAAACATTTTTGAAGTTTTGGGTGTCATGCACCACTCTTTTAAAGAAGCGATGTTTGGCCTCAAATCGCATGGTCCAAACATGCACCAGTGGCCCAAAGTCCCTAATTTGGGCAGGGTAGTGCTCCACATAATGATGCTTAGGACGAAGCCTAAGCTCAGGGAAAAGCTCTTGCAGTGCCTGTCTATGATCACTGATTTTGCACTGAAAATAGTCCAAGGTTTCATCTGTGAATGATGGACACAATGCTAACTCCACCACCTCTTTCAGTTCCATCAAGATGGCCCATACACCATCACCCTCTGGTACTACACTGCCAACCAGCAATGGAAGCAGTCGAAGCAGGGTTGCATTTTCATGTCCATTGCCTCCTATTGTTCCCCGAGAAAGAAATGTTTTGGGGATTGGCTGAGGTTTATCCACTTTATCACTGTGTTGATATGGGAATGTTGAAATCTTTTGGTTTAAATAGTCAAATGTGAAGTATTTCAGCCGAATCATCTCTTTAATGCAAAGAGAAAGCTCCAGTGGAACAATACCTTCCAGAAGATCATGGAGAATATCTGGAGGAAACCCTGTTGTTGGATGGAAGTAACTCAGTGACTCACTCAAGACACAGTCAGCTTTTACACCAAAGCAGCTGCCTGAGGTGTCACTTTCCTTAACAGTTTGTATGTGGAGTGCATGGCTGGCTTTGTTTCTTTGAGAAAACTCTCCATCTCGGACTTCAGATGCTTGAAACTGTTCATTTGTGGCCACACAGAACCTGCAACAATAGTCAGCTCTAAATGACTCGACAAAACCACCTAATCCATGAGCAGCCAGATTATCTGCACAAACACAAAAGATGGTTCCTTTAACATTCCGCCCAACTCCTTCAATAAAGATGCCATCTTGTTCTAAAGTATGAACATCGCGTAGCAGTGGAGAAAGAATAGCTGCATATCCATACCTTTGAAGGTCTGTAACTTTTACAAGTAGAGCTAGTTGTATAGAGTGTAATGCTGACCTGTATTTTGGTGGGACATTAGCAAGAACCCAATACACAGCACAAAGCTTGTGAATCTTACGTGATGTGCCAAGTGGATTGGCAATTTCAAGCTCATCAATATAAAGCTGAAGTGGTAGTACAAGATCTCCTTTTGACAACAACTCATTTTTAATGCAATGAGAGCCATCAGAGTATGACACATACTGACCAGTTGCTGTACTTGGTTCAGTAATCTTGTCAAGAATGTCTGTGTTTTTGAACAACTCTTGAATCATTTGGAGGATGGGAACATACATGTAGGTATGTCTGGGAAGCTCCAACTGATACTCTACTGGCATTACATAAGGATAGTTGTGCTCAATAAAACTTTTTCTGCGCTTTGATGAACACAAATCTGCACCTTTAGTGGTAGATGTCCACACAACATTGGATTCCATCACTGCTCCAACAAGATCATTCAGTGTAGGTTCTGGGACACTGTGACCATTTCTCTTCAATATGTTATTAATTGCCTCTTTGATTAATGGCTGAGATAAGGAGAAGATCTGATTTAAATGATCTACTATTTCTTGAATAGCAGTGTTTGATACATGGAGGATTGTCTGCATCTTAAGGAATAAGGATGATAAATTCATTTTTAATCTATTTTGCAGACTGGATGTGTCATACTGATTAGTATCCCCCTCTTCTGTGCTATGATCGGAACCATCCTCATGCAACTCCCTAGTCACCTCTGGAGTGCTGCCATGGAGATCTTTACTGACTACATCGGTTTTAAAGTCTGATGCACAACTTGCTTGGTGCGCTCTACTTTTATGGGAATTAAATGAAGAATACACATTGGTGCTATAGCTACAATCCTTATATGGACACGCCACTGTTTCATGGTTTTTTAAATGTTTTCTGAGATGACCAAAGAGAACAGTTTCAGAAAAGGGTGGCTGAAATGTGCACAGAGAACATTTAAATGTCATAGACTGACAACTCTCGTTTGAACTACTGCCAGGTTGGGCCAAATGATATCTTGACATATGAGTAGTCAGTGCATTAAGTGTCTGAAATGTACATATGCAATCAGTTTCAAGGCATGGAAGAGGGCTAACTTTGGAAAAATGGCTGTGCTGTAGTCTATAGTGTGTCAGTAACTGACTTCTAGTATTAAAAAATGCTGCACACAACTTACAATGCCAGATCATATTGGAACCAGCCACCTGAAAGAAAGAGAAATAAAAAAAAGTTTAGTTCTCTAGCTTACCCTTTTGACACAGTGATACAATATACAAGTTGTACAGGAAAAATAAAACTAAACATGATTTCAAATTGTTAAAAGTTATCTTAAACAGTCTATTTAAAAGACTTTCAGCCATCATTAGAAAGAATTTTATAGATTTAGGTGCCTAGCAGAAACCGTGGCTGGCTGGCAATACCTTTAGTAAATTAATGGTCAGACATAATGACGTGTTTTAACACATTTTTTTAAACATATCGAGAAAAATTTGGCAAAATATTTTTTCTGCTCCCTGGTTGTAATTGAGTTGCATTTTGGCATTTTTAAACTAACATTAAAATAGTTTAAGCAAGCGGAAACAATAATATAGAAAAATAACAAACGGTCTTGAACGTATTCAAATTATTAATCATCACATTTCTAATCAAAACGTTCAGGAGAAATGCAGATTAGAAACATGTTTGTATTATGAATCTAATTTGAAAAAAAGCCTCATCACTACTAATTCTAATAGTTTACTTCCAATTTAAGACCTGTTTTAGACCTTTTGAGACCGTTATGCATGAAATTTTAGACCAACAAGACGCATAAACAGAAAGCTAAATAATCCCAAAAATAAAATATTTAATTAAATAAAATGAATGTAAAAAAAAAAAGTAAATGTTATAGGTGACATACATAATTAAATAACCATATGAACAGACTTTTTTCATTTACTTACATAAATGCACTAAACTACAACATTTCTAGAAGTGTGTCAAAGGCTCAGATTTACAAATATCAATTTAAAATCAATCTTGGTGATGATAATCAAATAAATTCTATTACTAAATATTTTAATTAGAAAAATGCTGAGGTGTTTCTTGCCCCCAGGCCACCTCCATCCTAAGCACACAAAACTCTTTAAATGTTTTTTAATGCTCTAAGTTAGGGCTGCACGATATTAGAACAACTGATTGCTACAACAGTGCTTAATATTGTGATAAAGATAACACATCCTGCAATAAATAAACAAACCTGTTTGCTTTCTGTATGTAATTTTACAAAAACACTTGTTAAACCTACTCTAATCAACATTTCCAGCATTAACTCTGTGCACTGTGTAAATAACTTCAACATAGTGTCTCTATACTAACAGATCCTAGTGGCTAACAGAGCAGAAACCATTCAGATTCACTTGTGTTGCTCATCTCGTCACCTTACCAGGTTTTATAACTGCGGCTGAAACCACCTGGCTCCCGTAGGTTTACTAATGCTGCGTTTAATGCGCCTTGAAAAAACGACGACATAGCAGATAACCTATAGAACGATTTGACTGGTTAAACGCGGAGTCATTGCTGTTAAATAGCGGGACAGTTCTCCCCCACACCCCTCCGGGGAACGAGTTACAAGGACAGTAGTCATGCCACAAAACCTCCGTTAAACCTGGCGTGAACGAGCGCTCACTCGGTGGCGGGCGGACACACACACACACACTCACACACACACACACACACACACACACACACACACACACACACACACACACACACACACACACACACACAGTGTTTGCAGAGCCTGCTGAACTAGCCCAGCTCAGCATACAAGTAGCTCGTGAGATGAATAAGGCTGGGCACCCATTAACTAATCGATGTAACCATTGTTTGTTTTTACCGATGAGAGGAAAACAGCAAAGATACGTTGCTCATTTAGCCGTAGCTACAGTGCAGTCGCATCCGACACGATCAAACCACCGGTTCAGAACCTATCCATCCCTACAAACACTGACCGTCTGGCATGTTTCTAGTTTTCTCCTTCTTCGTGTGGCTTATTAGCAGTAGCACCACCGGCTTCCGGCTATCAGAGGCCGTTAGAAAGGCGGACAACTTCAAATTTCGGAGCTTTACTAAGCGTATTTTATGGCAAACGCTTCTCAGAAATAAACAAGGTCAAATTTATGACTTGACTTTATTAAATTTTAGACGAAAAATCTGGGCGTTTTTTTTTTTTTTAGACTTTTTGAGACCCAGCGGGAACCCTGCTCGTAAGGCATGCACTTTTCGGCACAACACCTGTTACGTTACTTGAAGCAGCGGGAGCTGCGCGGCCCTAACTTTGGGAAAGTACCGAAATTTATAACCGAAATACATATTTTTGACACAAGAACCTACCAAATATTTGGTTGTTGCTACAGAAGTATCAAGTTTTGGTACCCAGCCCCACACTGCATAATGAGGAAATACATTGAACATTGCGCCAAAATTTACAAAACTATAGGATATGTACTGAATACCGAATTGCCGACTGACGAAAATGAATAGACAGAAACGCCATTTTAGCCCAGCGCGAAACATATAAATGAGCGGGAATTACCTAAAAATGGACAAGCTACATTACATTCGCTTACCTGTCTGGCTGGCTCATTGTGAACCTCCACTCTGCTCCCGCCTGGACTGGACTGAAACCAAAAATAGATAAAGCTATGTTAAAACGTCTTCCAAGACAAATTTGAATTGACTGAACCGAATGTCAAAAGGTTAATACGGGTGAAATTCTGAGAAAACGAAACTATTTAAGCGTCCATTAAACACGGTGGTTATCTCAATGACGAACAGAACTGTTTTACATAACACTGTTTAATTAAAAGTTAATACTTACTGTGTGTCCTGTTATCTGAGAGCAGCTAAAATGATCACAAACGTCTCTTTGAGGCGATGAGTCCGGACACAGTGGAGAAGAGTGTCGCGCCGATTTCAAAATCGTCTTCTTTGAGTTAATTTAAACAGCGGTAATGAACTTGCGTATAAGACCCATCAGCGCCACCTATCATATCGGAGTATGAATTACAGGTCATGCTAATTTTACATACTTTGCTGATCCCAGAATGTTTATGACATTTTGGGGGGGGATTAGAAACTTTGATGATATTAATATAGACTTTTTAGTTTTACTGTTATTTAAAATGTATGTTTGCATACTCTTTTCTATAAGCATTTTGCAGTATTTAGAAAAGAGAAGAAGAAACAAACTTTTATACAACGCCTCTTTAGAAATAAATCACCAAGCACTCAAAAAAAAAAAAAATAATAAATAAATTTTGAGTTACATGTACTCTAACTTTTCAAGTAACATTAACTATTTGTTTATGAAGTACTAATTTCTTAAATAATTATAAAAAACAACTTAACTGGAGTCAGTACATGTAAATAATTAATATTAGGTAACATGTACTTATTTCAGTTAAGTTATTTTTATTAAATTATTTAAGAAATGAGTACTTAATAAACAAATAGTTGATATTACTTGAAAATTTTGAGTACATGTACCTCAAACTTGAAAACTTTGAGTTACATTTACTCAAACTTTTTAAGTAACTTTAACTATGTGTTAATTAAGTACTCACTTCTTAAATAATTTAATTAAAAATAAATTAACTGGATTGAGTACGTGTTAAGAAATAATATTAAGTTAGATGTACTTATTTTAGTTAAGTTGTTATTTATTAAATCATATAAGTTATGAGTACTTAATAAGCACATAGTTCATGTTACTTGAAAAGTTTGAGTTACTTATACTCAAAAGATAAGGAAAGGTGAGACGAACTCAAGAATTTTGAGTTCCATGAACTTTTTATGAAATATTGAGTTTAACTTACTCAATATAGTTGATTATTTTCAACATTTGGGTTTACAGTGTGTTTGGGGATTCTGATACCAATGGGATTTCAGTTGTTAAGACAGGTCTCTGGATGAAGAATGTTGATTCTGCTTCTTCAAAGCACAGGAAAAGAATGTTTATGGCACTCCTGAGGAGACTTACTTCTACAAGTCCCTTGAAGATGTGAGGAGGTGCTATCTTACCACCTGAGGTCAGAAACTGTTGACATTAGCTCACCAAGCCTGCAAAGTTCCTGATAGAGTTAAAAGAGTCTGTTGGAACAAAGGTTTATCGTAGGTCAGCATTGGGGAAGTTTTCATATAATGCAGGAGAAAGGTGGATTAATTGAATGATGCTACAATATATATATATATATATATATTCCATATTGAAAATTGAAACTCTTTAGTTGCACCAATTGCACAACCTTTAAAAATGTTTTTTGAAAACTCTAAGTGATGTGGGAATACCCTTTGTATAAAACCCTATTTCACATTATTAAAGAAAATATGAAAGTTTGCAGACATATTTTTTATAGAGCTAAAAACAAATAAAGCAATTTGATGCTGATTTACTTGGTAAACACCGAGAATGCTCGCCTGAGCAAAGAGAGGTTGAGATGAGTTTTTATGATTTAGACAGAATATCATTCTAAA